>OU975451.1:9670016-9673241 GCA_918857605.2 Philereme vetulata | reverse complement strand
GCTCCTGGGCCTCATAATCGACAAGAATCTAGTCTTCAAGCCCCACGTGTCTGCGCAATGCAAGAAAGTAGTAGACATCTACAAACAACTCGCGTGCGCAGCTAAAGTAACGTGGGGACTAAACAGCGAGATCACGAGAACCATATACATCGCAGTGGTAGAACCTATAATGACATACGCGTCAAGCGCATGGTCTCGAGCGGCAGAGCTGGAAATGAACAAAAAGCAGCTCAATGCCCTCCAGAGAGGTTTTGCCCAAAAGGTGTGCAGGTCCTACCGGACTGTCTCTCTCACTTCAGCACTCGCGCTGTCGGGTTTGCTTCCACTGGACCTCAGGATCCATGAGGCGGCAAACCTGTACAAAGCCAAAAAAGGTCTCTCCCAGGACTACCTCCCACCTGGAACGGAGCTTGAACTCCGAGTGGGATACCTGGACCAACCCCATCCATCTACCCTAATGTCCACGGAGTATGAACTCCTCGAAGACTCCATCCAGCATGTCAGCGGACCCCAAATATACACAGACGGCAGCAAAATCAACGACCAAGTAGGTGCTGCCCTGACATGGTGGGAGGAGGGAAAGGAATCAAACTTCGCCACCTTTAAGCTTCACCCCGATTGCACAGTCTTCCAGTCGGAACTGTATGCACTACACAGGGCACTTCAGATGGTAAATTCGAGCAGGGAACCGATAGTCAACATACTGAGTGACTCAAGATCTTCACTCGACCTGCTCCGAAACCCAAGTCTGAGCCATCCCCTGGCGAGAAGCATAAAGGAAAACATCGGGAGGATCTTGGAGGATGGACGGAAAGTCCGGATGTTCTGGCTGAGAGCGCACGTTGGCACCACAGGAAATGAGAGAGCTGACGAGCTGGCAAAAGCAGCGGCACTCGGTGACGCCACACAGGACTATGGAAGGATCCCACTGTCCTACATTAGGAGGAAAATTCGTGAAGAGTCGATCCGCAAATGGCAGGATCGATACGAAACCTCCAAAACAGGCGCACTAACAAGGAGGTTCCTTCCAGACGTCCAAAAAGCGTATCGGCTAACTCGCACCACAAAACTTACACATACACAAGTGCAGATCTTGACAGGCCACGGAGGGATAGCCGAGTATCTTCACAGATTTAAGCTGAAAAACAGCCCGGGTTGCGAGTGCGACTCGGAAATCAGTGAAAGTATACTTCACATCATACTCGACTGCCCACGTTTCCTAGCGGCTCGGACCGATCTAGAAACTCGGATTGACAGAAAACTGGTTGAACCGGAACTGCATAGCATACTTGCAGACCCGGCCAGCAGACCACACTTTCTGTCCTTCGCCGAGAAGATCTTCCGAACTGCTGCTAAGAGACACACTAACCTTCCGCCCCTTGAATCACAACCAACACCTGTTAGCCAAGCCCCAACTACCACCAATGGCACCGGCTCACAGCAGAAACCTACTACGAAGAGCGTCGCTATCCATTCACTGCTTGCATGTGGAGAGAAAGGAGTGCCAGGGATAAGAATCCGAGGAGTGGCACTCTTCATGGATAGCAACAACGAACGGCTCGGAATAGGTTTCTGCCGAATCGGGGCTAGAAATCGCGTCGCCATTTCACCGGGCTTGGCGTCACTCATAAATGGGAGCACTTCAAAAACGACCATGAAGCACAAAATGTACAGTGCACTACCTGAAACAGAAGTGGCGGGCCACCGATGTCGACTGGTGCGATCGCGAAATAAGACGATCGCTCTACTCACATTGGAAGGAAATTCCCCCTTCACACAGGCATGCTCGATGCTCACCATGTTGGGGGAAACGGGAAGAGTGGTGGAAGTTCCACGTGTAATAAGTGTGGATGCAATGATGGTCGGGTATGAGCAGGGAGAAGTCGCAGACCGGCTAGGTTGTATAAAAGCCTCTGAACAACATGAGGTGGTTGTGTACGAAGATAGAGGTGAAAACCTAAACTATCTAAGAGCGCACGACTCAAAAACTACAACCGACAGCTGGGGACACCCAATACCTACCTCGATCAGTGGATCCGAACGCGTCCAACAAAAAGCAGTCGCCGAGAAAGACGCAGCCCACCAGAGTGGCATGATGGAACGTAAGAAAAGATCCAAAGTCGGAGGCCACCTCAAGGGATTTCTAAACACCTTCAGCTCAATGCTGCAAGGGCTGTCAGGAAATCCATCATCAACAACAGTCAAAACTACAACAGCAACAGCAAAGGCTCCAACAAATAAAAACAGGACAAGAGCTGACATGGGGCAGGTAACTCCGCCTCGTCTAATAGATGCAAAGGTTCCACGAGACCACGCGTACAACGCCTTCCTTGAGTTTTTGGCCATTACACGAGCAACCTCTGAGGTCAATCTCAAGGTTTGCAAAACCATCTTGGCAAATTTTGAGCAGGGTAATCAAAACCTACTAAAGGAAAAGCTCGAGGAGGCAGAGGCAGCCATATACAACAACGACAACTCCCAGGTCATCAAGGGCAAAATGTCAGGAAGCTATATGGCAGCATACAACGCAACAAGTGGCTTCGTGGCACTCAGCAGCGAAGAGACTGAGACCGGAGTACCTAAATTCAACACCCCAAAAGGAGACCCCTTGGTTGTTGTTGCAAAGTGCACCAGGATTCTACTGGACGACAAGATTCTCGACATGGCGAAATCCATGTCGGGAACTCAAGTCACAGGATCTGTCTGGAGGGACTGGGTGCCGCCAACAATTGAGTGGGTCAACGGAGTTCCGGGGTGTGGTAAGACAACCTGGGTGGTAGGGCACTTCGATGCTGACAAGGACGTCATCATCACCACAACATCTAATGCTGCTAGTGACCTAAGGGAGAAACTAGCGCTCCGTGTTGGTGATCTTGTCAAGACCAGGGTCCGCACTATGGCTTCTGTCTTGGTTAATGGCTTCAGAGAGTCGGACAAATGCAACCGTCTCATGGTTGACGAGGCTCTCATGAACCACTTCGGAGCCATAGTCATGGCAGCCAAGCTGTGCGGTGCCAAAGAAATGGTCCTCATCGGAGATGTCAACCAGTTGCCTTTCATCGATAGAGAAAATCTCTTCGAAATGAGGTACTGCCGCCCAAACCTGGTAACAAACATCAGCCAGGAGTTGCTATGTACACACCGGAACCCCATGGATGTTGCCTATGCACTAAGAGAGGTATACTCCGGTATATACTCTTCAACACTAAGTGCGCGTTCTCTTAA
>OU975451.1:9490016-9657516 GCA_918857605.2 Philereme vetulata | reverse complement strand
AACCTAACCTAACCTAACCTAACCTAACCTAACCTAACCTAACCTAACCTAAGCTAACCTAACCTAACCTAACCTAACCTAACCTAACCTAACCTAACCTAACCTAACCTAACCTAACCTAACCTAACCTAACCTAACCTAACCTAACCTAACCTAACCTAACCTAACCTAACCTAACCTAACCTAACCTAACCTAACCTAACCTAACCTAACCTAACCTAACCTAACCTAACCTAACCTAACCTAACCTAACCTAACCTAACCTAACCTAACCTAACCTAACCTAACCTAACCTAACCTAACCTAACCTAACCTAACCTAACCTAACCTAACCTAACCTAACCTAACCTAACCTAACCTAACCTAACCTAACCTAACCTAACCTAACCTAACCTAACCTAACCTAACCTAACCTAACCTAACCTAACCTAACCTAACCTAACCTAACCTAACCTAACCTAACCTAACCTAACCTAACCTAACCTAACCTAACCTAACCTAACCTAACCTAACCTAACCTAACCTAACCTAACCTAACCTAACCTAACCTAACCTAACCTAACCTAACCTAACCTAACCTAACCTAACCTAACCTAACCTAACCTAACCTAACCTAACCTAACCTAACCTAACCTAACCTAACCTAACCTAACCTAACCTAACCTAACCTAACCTAACCTAACCTAACCTAACCTAACCTAACCTAACCTAACCTAACCTAACCTAAGCTAACCTAACCTAACCTAACCTAACCTAACCTAACCTAACCTAACCTAACCTAACCTAACCTAACCTAACCTAACCTAACCTAACCTAACCTAACCTAACCTAACCTAACCTAACCTAACCTAACCTAACCTAACCTAACCTAACCTAACCTAACCTAACCTAACCTAACCTAACCTAACCTAACCTAACCTAACCTAACCTAACCTAACCTAACCTAACCTAACCTAACCTAACCTAACCTAACCTAACCTAACCTAACCTAACCTAACCTAACCTAACCTAACCTAACCTAACCTAACCTAACCTAACCTAACCTAACCTAACCTAACCTAACCTAACCTAACCTAACCTAACCTAACCTAACCTAACCTAACCTAACCTAACCTAACCTAACCTAACCTAACCTAACCTAACCTAACCTAACCTAACCTAACCTAACCTAACCTAACCTAACCTAACCTAACCTAACCTAACCTAACCTAACCTAACCTAACCTAACCTAACCTAACCTAACCTAACCTAACCTAACCTAACCTAACCTAACCTAACCTAACCTAACCTAACCTAACCTAACCTAACCTAACCTAACCTAACCTAACCTAACCTAACCTAACCTAACCTAACCTAACCTAACCTAACCTAACCTAACCTAACCTAACCTAACCTAACCTAACCTAACCTAACCTAACCTAACCTAACCTAACCTAACCTAACCTAACCTAACCTAACCTAACCTAACCTAACCTAACCTAACCTAACCTAACCTAACCTAACCTAACCTAACCTAACCTAACCTAACCTAACCTAACCTAACCTAACCTAACCTAACCTAACCTAACCTAACCTAACCTAACCTAACCTAACCTAACCTAACCTAACCTAACCTCATCAAAATAAGCGTCTAGTAACCGTGCACACGATACCAAAAACCGCGTAGTAAGAAGTGGAAAACTCGCGAAGTTATTGTGAGAAAAGTGGTTTTTTAAAGTTATTTTAAACTTTAAACTCGAATATCTCGAATTCTACAGTGACAACCTACATATATTTTTGTGCCTTCTGGAAGGCCTTCTGGAGACCTTTCGTTTTATGCCATCGTCTGATTTTTCTCGCGCAGGAGCGCTGAGAAAAAGACAAAAAAAACAAGTACCACGTGGCCACGTGGTCATCGATCCCGACCACCTGGAAACAAACAGACACCTGGAGCAGCTGGGCGCTGTAGGAGGAACCAGGGAGGCACTTTAAGAAATAAAAATTAGTTAAGTTTTGACTTAGATATTATTATTTTAATATTTTTGGATTTTTAAACACCCATAACTTTTTACTTAAATCTTTTACCTATAAAGTAAAAATCAAAATTCAGTAGGTCTGGTGGTCTTCTACCACCAGTAAAAAATTCGCAATAGATTGATCAGCTGGTTTTCGAGTAATGATATTTTAAAAGTTTGAGGTTAGCACGAGGTGCCTGATATAATAGTGTTAGCAAAATTTTAAGTATTGGAAAGTAAGGATATTCTAATTTTAAGACTTTGTGCTGTTTTGGATTTTTGAAAATTGGACTCTCAGATTTTTAATTTGCATTTTCCAAAAAATCAGGGTCTTTTTTGTATTTTAAAAATAAGAGGGGGGGTAGTAGACAAAACTAGGTCAACAAAACGAACTAAGACTGTGTTAATTGCTAGAAAAAATTTCGGATCACGTCTTTAGATTTATATTTATAGTTTTAAGACTTTTATACAATAAGTTAGTATATTATATCCACAAAAAAAAAAAAATAATTAAAAATTGTGTTTAGAATTAGTTAGTGTAACTTTATTGGAACATTTTGGACTTTGTCCTATCTTGAGGACTCGTATCTCTGCGACCGGCGCTTTGGAAATAGCGCGGCCTTTGTTCTTTGTTTTGATTTGTTTTATTTTTGCGTTTTTTATTGCGCCACAAATTGAACTAGCCTGCACGGTGTTTTTTCACAAAAACTAGAAATTGTAAATTTGACAAATATTTTATTTTATTTTATTTTATCTATTGACTTGTTTATTGACTTTAACTGTGTTATTTTTTCCTTCGTTTTGTTGTATTTGTCTCAAGAAACAGAAGGAAATATTACAGCACACATTTATATTAATATTTTAAATTGACAGTCTATATAACTTTTACAAACTTTAACTGCGGTAGCCTACTTACCGAACATCAACTTGAAACACTCTTTCTGAAAATCTTGAACAACCCACGGCCCTAAGATGCTTGGTATCAGAACACCAGTAAAGCCAAAAACCGTGGAAGAAGCCGCGATAGACCCACAGGGGAAGACGAAGCGGAGCCCGACCCCCGTAGCCCACTCAAGCAAGATCACTAGTACAAGCGTTAGACGGAGCATTGGAGAGTGGGAAACAGGAAAATCGGAGACACTCCCAAAAAGCCTGACTACTCCAAAGAAAACAAAACCGGTGGCGGAACCCCCTAGGCCAAGACTAAAGACAACGTTCCCGCAGGCCGAGCCAAGAGCGGTGACCCTGAGAACGTCAACGGAAGCGGCAGGAAACCTAGACAAAACATTTGCACTAGACAAAACAAGTCAGAAGTACACGGATCGGATGGCAGAGGCTAAGGCTTGCTTAAACGCGGCCACAGAACAACTGAACAACGCGAGAAACCTTAAAACAGAGATCAAAAATGGAGTAGCTAATGCCCTGAACCGTCTGTATCAACTTGTAAAGGAAGGGGCAAGTGGGAAAAAACCCATCACCGACCATAAAGAAACAGAAAAGGTAGAACTACCAGGACAAGACAAGCCAGAAAACGTGCTTCTCCTCAGAAAGTTGGAAAAGCACACAAAACTTCTCCAAGAAAATACCCAAAGAATGGAAAGGCTTAAGGAAAGTTTAGAGAGACAAGAGGAGATACAGCAAAGACAGTCGTACGCGAGTGTCGCAGCGGCGCTTCCTCGAAGACCGGAACGGACCGCGCTACACTCCGTCGTGGTCACGGCTGTAAACGAAAAAGAAACAGGAGAAGAAGTCCTTAATAGAATAAGAAAGGTAGTAAACGCCAAGGAAAGTGGGATAGCGGTAGACAGAATAAGGAAAGCCAAAGATCAGAAGGTAATAATTGGGTGTAAAACTGACGAAGAAAGACAAAGGGTGAAGGAAAGGTTAAAGGGTGCCAAGGAGCTCAACGTGCAGGAGATGAAAAATAAAGACCCGCTGGTGGTCTTTAGAGATGTCCTAAAATACAACACCGACGTGGAGGTCCTTGACGCCCTAAAAAACCAGAATAAAGGAGTCCTTAGAGATCTTACCAACCAAAAGGTGGAAATAGCCTTCAAGAAACAGACACGAAACCCTCATACACACCATATAGTAATGAGGGTCTCCCCCGCAATTTGGCAGCGCTTGGTCGATGCAGGATCTGTACAGATAGACCTCCAGCGAGTGAGGGTGGCAGATCAGTCGCCGCTCGTGCAATGCTCCCTCTGCCTGGGGTATGGACACGGAAGACGGTTCTGCAAGGAGACAGTGGAGAAGTGCTGCCACTGTGGGGGGGCTCACATGAAATCTGAGTGCGCAGAATGGCTCGCAGACGCACCCCCATCATGCACAAACTGCAATCGCGCGAAGTTAGACAAGACGGACCATAACGCCTTCAGCGGCGAATGTCCCATCCGTCGGAAGTGGGAAGCCCTGGCCCGGGCCTCAATAGCGTATTGCTAAAGTTGTCCTGGGCTCAAATGGTCCCCAAACCAGCGATAAGACATACCTCGTTGCGCAGGCCAATCTACAGCGCATGGCGCTAGCTACCAACGAAATAATGTTCGAGGCAGCAAATAGAAAGATAGCGTTTGCTCTCCTCCAGGAGCCATACATTGGAGGTATAGGCAGAATGAAGGACTACGGGAGCGCCAGAATCTTCCAGAACACGAACCAAGGGAATGGCGTAGTTAAGGCGGCAATCGCCGTCTTTGACTCCGACATTGACGCCATTCTCTGTCCGGAGTTTACAACAGATAACATCGTCGCTGTTAAACTCCGAACGAGTGTCTGGGAGATTGTGGTGGTCTCGTTTTACTTCGAGCCAACGCCGGAACCAATTGAACCGTATCTCGAACATCTAAAGAGGATAAAATCGCGAATAGGAGGAGCAAACATCCTAATGGGAGGCGACTCCAACGCGAAAAACTCCTGGTGGGGAAGCCTTAAAATTGATGGTAGGGGAGAAGATATGGCTGGAGCACTCGAGGAAATGGACTTGCAAGTGTTAAATGAGGGGGATATTCCAACTTTCTATACAATCAGGGGAAACAAACCGTACACCAGCTTCGTGGACATAACGGCATGCGCGAAGGAGTTGCTGGATCTAATAGAAGACTGGAGAGTACAAGTAGGTCTGACGAGCTCCGATCACAATGTGCTGACTTTTAAAATAAGATTAATGAAAGCAAAAGGAATAAATATAAGTAGAACCACTAGAATATACAATAGTAAAAAAGCAGATTGGGACAAGTTTCATGAGAAACTTGCCCAATTGCTCGAGAAAAATAAAATAAATGTAGATAACACAGAAAACATAATAGATAAAGATAGATTAGAAGCAAATATAGAACTCTACACACAGGCAATAATAGAATCATGCAATAGTAGTATTCCAAAAAAGAAACCAAGCAGCACACTCACCCCACCATGGTGGTCGGAAGAGCTCGCCATACTGAAGAGAAAAGTCACCACGATGAAGCGACGAATCCGATGCGCAGCGCCGGTCCGCAGGCAGAAGGTGATCGAGGAGTACCTGGAAACCAAAGAAGCGTATGAACACAAAGCCAAGATGGCACAAATAGAAAGTTGGAAGGAGTTCTGTGGGAAACAAGACAGAGAAGGAGTATGGGATGGCATTTATAGGGTTTTAGGAAGGGCAACAAAACGACAGGAAGATTTACCTTTAAAGAAGGAGGGAACAGTTCTTGACGGCCAGGAGTCAGCAAAATACATAGCAGAAACCTTTTACCCGGAAGATCTAAAGAACAATGATACAGCAAATCACAGCCGAACTAGAGAGGTAGCTGAACAAGTAAACGCCTGGGTCCATGATGAGAACCATGACCCACCGTTTACTACCGAAGAGCTAAGGTCCGCTGTGAAAAGCTTCAACCCAAAAAAGGCTCCCGGCGCTGATGGTTTAACTGCAGACATATGTAGTAGAGCAATTCATCATGACATAGAATCGTTCCTCGCGCTATGCAATAGGTGCCTTCTCCTCGGATATTTCCCAAAAAAGTGGAAAGAGGCCACGGTGGTAGTCCTAAGGAAGCCAGGGAAAGACGATTATTCCAATCCTAAGTCGTACAGGCCCATAGGACTGCTACCGGTCTTGGGAAAGATCATGGAGAAGATGTTGGTGGGGCGGCTTAAATGGTACCTGGTCCCTAGAATAAGTACTCTGCAGTATGGGTTTATGCCCCAAAGGAGCACCGAGGACTCCCTCTATGACCTGATGCAACATATCCGCAAAAAACTTGAACAGAAAAAACTTATAGTTATGATATCACTGGACATAGAGGGAGCCTTCGACAGCGCGTGGTGGCCGGCCATTAGGGTGAGGCTTGCGGAAGAAGGCTGCCCCGTGAACCTTCGGAGGGTTATTGACAGTTACCTGGACGGCAGAACTGTGAAAATCCGTTACGCAGGACACGAACACTCAAGACGAACAAGTAAAGGCTGCGTACAAGGTTCCATTGGGGGACCTATACTTTGGAACCTCCTTCTAAACCCCCTCCTGACGGGACTAAAGCAGCGGGGTGACTATGCTCAGGCGTTCGCGGACGACGTGGTCCTAGTTTTTGATGGCGATGCGGCACTGGAGGTGCAGAGACGGGCCAATGACGCCCTCAGCTATGTTCTGCGGTGGGGTATCGATAATAAGCTTAAATTTGCACCACACAAAACCAGCGCGATGGTCATCACGCGCAAACTTAAATACGATACACCACTGTTGAGCATGGGAGGGGTTGGCATTGGCATGTCAGAGGACATCAAGATCCTGGGGCTCACTATAGACAACAAACTCACGTTTAATAAACACACCGCAATAACATGTAGAAAAGCGCTTAACTTTTACAAGCGGTTGTCTAGAGCCGCCAGGGTCAGTTGGGGTCTTCACCCGGAAGTGGTCCGCATCATATATACGACCACAGTTGAACCGGTAATGACGTACGCGGCTGGCGCCTGGGCAAGTGCGGCGAAAAAATTAAATGTGCGGAAACAATTAAACGCTGTACAACGAGTGTTCGCCCAAAAGTTGACAAAAGCCTACCGAACTGTCTCCCTAAATTCTGCTCTTATACTGGCCGGGATTTTGCCGCTGGATCTTAGAATCCGTGAGGCGGCAGCCCTGTATGAAACCAGGCGCGGAGTTCCCCAGCCGTTTTTGGGGGACAGGGACGTAGAGCGTAGAGTGGCCTTTAGCTCAAACCCGCACCCGGCAAGACATTTGAGCTGGGAGTTCATAAACCTGATAGACCAAAATGATGTTGACCAATATAATCAACAAGCAGTCCGCATCTTTACAGATGGCAGCAGGATTGGGGAGAGGGTCGGCGCTGCGTTGTCCTTATGGAACAGCGCAGCGGAGATCAAATCTCTCAAACTGAAGCTGCCATCTCACTGCACGGTCTACCAGGCGGAACTCTTCGCCATATGTCGAGCCACGCGAGAGATTCTGAAGCGTCACGAAGTCAGCTATGGAATCTACAGCGATTCACGAGCGGCTCTGGAGACAATAGCGAACAGCGGCTCCGTTCATCCCCTGGCGATAGAAACCAGAGAAAACTTAGAAAACATCAGGCTCCAAAATAAAGATATTTCTCTATTTTGGATTAAAGCGCACACAGGGATGAACGGTAACGAAAGAGCCGATGAGTTGGCCAAGGACGCTGCACTAAACCTGAAGAAAAAACCTGATTACGATGTGTGTCCGGTGTCATACGTTAAGCGACAGATCCGTAAGGAGTCACTTGACGTATGGAACCGGAGATACAAATCAGAGGATAAGGCAGCCGTCACCAAAATATTTTTTCCAGACGCCATAGAGGCGTACAAAATAGTTAGGAAAGTCGAGCTCACAAATGTACTTACACAGGTATTCACGGGGCACGGTGGGTTCTCAGAATACCTAACTAAGTTTAAGTGTAAGGAGAACCCATCGTGCATCTGTGAAACTGACGTGGAGGAAACTGTCCCGCATGTTCTTTTTGAGTGCCCAGTGTATGGTCTTGAGAGATACGAGGTCTCAAACTTAATAGACTGCGACATAAATGTCAAAAACGCAAGTAGTATTGTCTCTAACAAGTGTATGAGGCCAATGTTCCTCAAATATTGTAACAAACTAGCAACTAAAGTTATTAAAAGAAATAAGTAAAGTTAGATAATAATATGATTTATATATATTAAAATATATATAAAATGCATATTAATATAATTTAGAGGATAAGACTTTAGATATAATACAATAAATATAGGACCAGGTTAATGTACTTGTTATAAATAGGAAAATAGGAAAAAAAAAAGTACTTTGAGATAGAGCGACTGTTATTGTATATATTGTGCCGCCAAGATTGTTAAAATACAATGTAAATAAATTTGATAAAATAGAATAAGCAAAATTGTAACCCAACTTGGGAGGTTATATAAAATAAAAAATAAAAAAAATGAACCCTATCCATCCCATCCTTAAACATATGAAATAAAGAAAAAGATATAATACCACATAGTTAATCATTGGAAACCCACCAATGAAAGAGTAAAAGAAGGATGAATGAAAGAAAGATACAGTATGAAGGATGAAAGATTGAATAAAAGATAAGAAAGAATGACAGAGTTGTCAGTTAACAAGGACTCCGACCTCAAGTCGGAAGGTTAGAAGTAGGCTAGCTCGCGGGCCGGACCTCAGCGTCCGGACAGGAAAAAAAAAAAAAAAAAAAAAAAAAAAAAAAAAAAAAAACCTAACCTAACCTAACCTAACCTAACCTAACCTAACCTAACCTAACCTAACCTAACCTAACCTAACCTAACCTAACCTAACCTAACCGAACCTACCCTAACCTACCTAACCTAACCTAACCTAACCTAACCTAACCTAACCTAACCTAACCTAACCTAACCTAACCTAACCTAACCTAACCTAACCTAACCTACCATACCATACCTACCTACCTAACCTAACTAACCTAACCAAACCTACCCGACACCTAACCTAACCTAACCTAACCTAACCTAACCTAACCTAACCTAACCTAACCTAACCTAACCTAACCTAACCTAACCTAACCTAACCTAACCTAACCTAACCTAACCTAACCTAACCTAACCTAACCTAACCTAACCTAACCTAACCTAACCTAACCTAACCTAACCTAACCTAACCTAACCTAACCTAACCTAACCTAACCTAACCTAACCTAACCTAACCTAACCTAACCTAACCTAACCTAACCTAACCTAACCTAACCTAACCTAACCTAACCTAACCTAACCTAACCTAACCTAACCTAACCTAACCTAACCTAACCTAACCTAACCTAACCTAACCTAACCTAACCTAACCTAACCTAACCTAACCTAACCTAACCTAACCTAACCTAACCTAACCTAACCTAACCTAACCTAACCTAACCTAACCTAACCTAACCTAACCTAACCTAACCTAACCTAACCTAACCTAACCTAACCTAACCTAACCTAACCTAACCTAACCTAACCTAACCTAACCTAACCTAACCTAACCTAACCTAACCTAACCTAACCTAACCTAACCTAACCTAACCTAACCTAACCTAACCTAACCTAACCTAACCTAACCTAACCTAACCTAACCTAACCTAACCTAACCTAACCTAACCTAACCTAACCTAACCTAACCTAACCTAACCTAACCTAACCTAACCTAACCTAACCTAACCTAACCTAACCTAACCTAACCTAACCTAACCTAACCTAACCTAACCTAACCTAACCTAACCTAACCTAACCTAACCTAACCTAACCTAACCTAACCTAACCTAACCTAACCTAACCTAACCTAACCTAACCTAACCTAACCTAACCTAACCTAGCCTAACCTAACCTAACCTAACCTAACCTAACCTAACCTAACCTAACCTAACCTAACCTAACCTAACCTAACCTAACCTAACCTAACCTAACCTAACCTAACCTAACCTAACCTAACCTAACCTAACCTAACCTAACCTAACCTAACCTAACCTAACCTAACCTAACCTAACCTAACCTAACCTAACCTAACCTAACCTAACCTAACCTAACCTAACCTAACCTAACCTAACCTAACCTAACCTAACCTAACCTAACCTAACCTAACCTAACCTAACCTAACCTAACCTAACCTAACCTAACCTAACCTAACCTAACCTAACCTAACCTAACCTAACCTAACCTAACCTAACCTAACCTAACCTAACCTAACCTAACCTAACCTAACCTAACCTAACCTAACCTAACCTAACCTAACCTAACCTAACCTAACCTAACCTAACCTAACCTAACCTAACCTAACCTAACCTAACCTAACCTAACCTAACCTAACCTAACCTAACCTAACCTAACCTAACCTAACCTAACCTAACCTAACCTAACCTAACCTAACCTAACCTAACCTAACCTAACCTAACCTAACCTAACCTAACCTAACCTAACCTAACCTAACCTAACCTAACCTAACCTAACCTAACCTAACCTAACCTAACCTAACCTAACCTAACCTAACCTAACCTAACCTAACCTAACCTAACCTAACCTAACCTAACCTAACCTAACCTAACCTAACCTAACCTAACCTAACCTAACCTAACCTAACCTAACCTAACCTAACCTAACCTAACCTAACCTAACCTAACCTAACCTAACCTAACCTAACCTAACCTAACCTAACCTAACCTAACCTAACCTAACCTAACCTAACCTAACCTAACCTAACCTAACCTAACCTAACCTAACCTAACCTAACCTAACCTAACCTAACCTAACCTAACCTAACCTAACCTAACCTAACCTAACCTAACCTAACCTAACCTAACCTAACCTAACCTAACCTAACCTAACCTAACCTAACCTAACCTAACCTAACCTAACCTAACCTAACCTAACCTAACCTAACCTAACCTAACCTAACCTAACCTAACCTAACCTAACCTAACCTAACCTAACCTAACCTAACCTAACCTAACCTAACCTAACCTAACCTAACCTAACCTAACCTAACCTAACCTAACCTAACCTAACCTAACCTAACCTAACCTAACCTAACCTAACCTAACCTAACCTAACCTAACCTAACCTAACCTAACCTAACCTAACCTAACCTAACCTAACCTAACCTAACCTAACCTAACCTAACCTAACCTAACCTAACCTAACCTAACCTAACCTAACCTAACCTAACCTAACCTAACCTAACCTAACCTAACCTAACCTAACCTAACCTAACCTAACCTAACCTAACCTAACCTAACCTAACCTAACCTAACCTAACCTAACCTAACCTAACCTAACCTAACCTAACCTAACCTAACCTAACCTAACCTAACCTAACCTAACCTAACCTAACCTAACCTAACCTAACCTAACCTAACCTAACCTAACCTAACCTAACCTAACCTAACCTAACCTAACCTAACCTAACCTAACCTAACCTAACCTAACCTAACCTAACCTAACCTAACCTAACCTAACCTAACCTAACCTAACCTAACCTAACCTAACCTAACCTAACCTAACCTAACCTAACCTAACCTAACCTAACCTAACCTAACCTAACCTAACCTAACCTAACCTAACCTAACCTAACCTAACCTAACCTAACCTAACCTAACCTAACCTAACCTAACCTAACCTAACCTAACCTAACCTAACCTAACCTAACCTAACCTAACCTAACCTAACCTAACCTAACCTAACCTAACCTAACCTAACCTAACCTAACCTAACCTAACCTAACCTAACCTAACCTAACCTAACCTAACCTAACCTAACCTAACCTAGCCTAACCTAACCTAACCTAACCTAACCTAACCTAACCTAACCTAACCTAACCTAACCTAACCTAACCTAACCTAACCTAACCTAACCTAACCTAACCTAACCTAACCTAACCTAACCTAACCTAACCTAACCTAACCTAACCTAACCTAACCTAACCTAACCTAACCTAACCTAACCTAACCTAACCTAACCTAACCTAACCTAACCTAACCTAACCTAACCTAACCTAACCTAACCTAACCTAACCTAACCTAACCTAACCTAACCTAACCTAACCTAACCTAACCTAACCTAACCTAACCTAACCTAACCTAACCTAACCTAACCTAACCTAACCTAACCTAACCTAACCTAACCTAACCTAACCTAACCTAACCTAACCTAACCTAACCTAACCTAACCTAACCTAACCTAACCTAACCTAACCTAACCTAACCTAACCTAACCTAACCTAACCTAACCTAACCTAACCTAACCTAACCTAACCTAACCTAACCTAACCTAACCTAACCTAACCTAACCTAACCTAACCTAACCTAACCTAACCTAACCTAACCTAACCTAACCTAACCTAACCTAACCTAACCTAACCTAACCTAACCTAACCTAACCTAACCTAACCTAACCTAACCTAACCTAACCTAACCTAACCTAACCTAACCTAACCTAACCTAACCTAACCTAACCTAACCTAACCTAACCTAACCTAACCTAACCTAACCTAACCTAACCTAACCTAACCTAACCTAACCTAACCTAACCTAACCTAACCTAACCTAACCTAACCTAACCTAACCTAACCTAACCTAACCTAACCTAACCTAACCTAACCTAACCTAACCTAACCTAACCTAACCTAACCTAACCTAACCTAACCTAACCTAACCTAACCTAACCTAACCTAACCTAACCTAACCTAACCTAACCTAACCTAACCTAACCTAACCTAACCTAACCTAACCTAACCTAACCTAACCTAACCTAACCTAACCTAACCTAACCTAACCTAACCTAACCTAACCTAACCTAACCTAACCTAACCTAACCTAACCTAACCTAACCTAACCTAACCTAACCTAACCTAACCTAACCTAACCTAACCTAACCTAACCTAACCTAACCTAACCTAACCTAACCTAACCTAACCTAACCTAACCTAACCTAACCTAACCTAACCTAACCTAACCTAACCTAACCTAACCTAACCTAACCTAACCTAACCTAACCTAACCTAACCTAACCTAACCTAACCTAACCTAACCTAACCTAACCTAACCTAACCTAACCTAACCTAACCTAACCTAACCTAACCTAACCTAACCTAACCTAACCTAACCTAACCTAACCTAACCTAACCTAACCTAACCTAACCTAACCTAACCTAACCTAACCTAACCTAACCTAACCTAACCTAACCTAACCTAACCTAACCTAACCTAACCTAACCTAACCTAACCTAACCAGTCGAGTCTGGCTCCAACCGCACTCCGGAGCGCCCACTTGCAACCAAACCTCCACGCGAAAAAATTCGCAAAAATTCAAAAAAGTGACTTACAGTGACGTGCGACACACCAAAATTTGTGAAATTACGCGGCGCATAGGGCAGTGAAAACGCCTTGTCGCTTAGTGGATTCGTAACAAAGTTATTGCAAAAAACTGAAATTTTAAAAATTTCCAAAGTTTAAAGTGATTTTTTCTCCGTTTCTGCAGCGGTAACATATATTTTTTATAGTGCCTTCTTAAAGGCCTATAGAAGCACTATTGTTTTTCTGCCTTTCCCGATTTTTTCCGCGCAGGAGCGCGGAGATAAAGGCAAAAAAACAAAAGCCACGTGGTCACGAGGTCGGCGATCCAGGGCAGCTAGGAAGAATCTGACATCGGGACCATCAGGGCACCGTCGCTAGCATCTGGGAGGCACTTTTAGATTTAGTCTAAGTTTATTTTTGAAATAGTTATAGCGTTTTTGAATTTTTGAAGTTTTTAATTAATTTTATCTCGATCAAACGATCTATAACATATCTTTTTAAAATCAGTTTTACATAGTCCTTAAGACGCTCAACAATATATAAAAAATTGGGCCTAGGTTGATCAGCCAGTTTTAGAGAAAACAATTTTTAAATTTTTCAGAAGTACACGAAGTACTCTTAATTTTAAACTTAAAATTTTTATTTAATTACATTTATATTTTAAAAAATTATTTGGAGCATTGGATATTAATTTAAGAATTTTGCGGCGAATATTCGTGAAATTAGGGCATTTTTAGTATAAATTTTATTGTTTTTTAGCTCTATTAAATCGAGGGGGGGTGTTACCAGCACGTGACTCGGCCTAAGCCACTGGGCGAGTTTTGCCCTTTAAAACAAGTCCAAACACGGCCTATTTCGGACAATAACTGCCGGAGTTAGCTCTAGAACGGCCATTTGCGACGCCATCTTGGATTGTTTTAAAGGGGCATAGCTCCCGCTAAAGTGGTCTGATTGGGACGCGGTTTTCACTGCTGGTACTGTAACTGTCCCCTCTTTGAATTGATCTCAGTTGAGGCTCTAGATAGAGCCAAAAAAAATTTTGACTCTATCTTTGGCATTGAGAACCGGACAGGGACGAGAGCTACACATCCGTCAAAACGCTGAAGCTCTGAGAGCAAAATTGACGGAGATACGGCAGTTCCAAATTTTGGCGGCCATATTGTCCGCCATCTTGGAAAAAGAAAAAAGCTAATATCTCGAGAACCCGCTGTCCGATTTTGACAGGGTTTTTGGCCAACAGTAGTGCAGTCTTTGGATGTTCAGCCTAAATAAGTAAGTTAGCTCTAAATAAAGAAAAAACTTTTCTTCAAAAATTTTTTTTCCAAAAAAATTTTTTCAAAATTTTTTAGTGTAAATTTACATACACAATATCTTTAAGAATTAGACTAGATAGAGCCCTTACGATATTTTTTATTATTTTGCTAGATATTAAGATTTTATTTAGTTTTTAATTTATATTAAGCAAATATTTACAACTTTTACAAATTTAATTTGACGACCTGTTCCGCATATTAAGACTTTCCAATCAAAATGTTTGGAATCCGAACTCCGACTAAAAAAGCGGAAAAACCCGCAAGCGAAGCAGAAGATATCTGCCAAACAAGTGAAGAGGGGGTAAATGTGAGGGCAGGACCCTCTAACAAAAGCGACAACGCATCCCAGCCAGATAAAAAGGAAAAAGATAGGGCATCAGAGGCAAAGGCGAGCCTCATAAGGGCAAAAACCCTACTGGGGGACGCCCGAAACCTCAGGACCGATATAAAAATCGGAGTCTCCCAAAGTGTAGAGCGAGTCTACCAGCTCTACAAGGAGGCAGAAGCTGAAATAGCTTCCTTGAAGGCGAAGGGTGGCCGTACACAAGCAAAAAGAAAAGAAGATGCACAAGAGATTGCTCAAAAAAACGTGCAGAAGTATGATGACGCCCTGATGAAAACCCTAGCAGAGCACACTAAGTTAATAAAAGAGAATAACGAGAAAATGGAAGTATTAAAAGAAGCGTTAGAAAAGAAAACCTACGCAAGTGCAGTAGCGGCGCCCCCAAAGAAGCTTCACCCGGAGCAGACCGCATTGCACTCAGTAGTAGTAACGGCGACAGACGAGACAGCGACCGGAGAAGACGTCCTGTACAAGATGATTAACGTCATGAAAGCCGCAGATGGAGGAATAAAGGTAGAAAAAGTTAGAAAAGCGAAAGATCGGAAAGTAATACTGGGATGCAGGAATGAAGAAGAGCGGCAAAGAGTAAAGGAAAGGCTGAGTAGGACGAAAGAATTAAAGGTGGAAGATATAAAGAATAAGGACCCACTAGTGATCCTAAAAAGCGTCTGGATGACGGAATACACAGATACGGACGAAGATGTCATCCTGGCGTTAAGGAAACAAAACCAGTCCCTAACTCTTGGCCTTGACGAGACAGAAGATAGGATTCGGATAGCCTATAGGAAACGGACGCGCAATCCGGATAAAGTCGATATAGTAATGAGGGTCTCGCCAAAAATATATCAACAAATGATGCAATTAGGAATGGTATACATGGATATACAGAGAGTAAAGGTGATGGACCAGTCGCCGCTGGTCCAATGCTCCCAGTGCCTCGGCTATGGCCACGGTCGACGTTTCTGTAAAGATACGAAAGAGAAATGTAGTCACTGCGGAGGCTCCCACCTAAAACAGCAATGCGCGAACTGGCTTGCCGGAGCTGCCCCGGCATGTTGTAACTGCGTCCATGCAAAATTGGAAAACACGGAGCACAATGCCTTCAGCGAAAGCTGCAGCATTAGAAAAAAATGGGAGGCTCTAGCAAGAGCATCAATAGCTTACTGCTAAAAGAATAGGTAACAAATTCGGTAGAAATAAAAATAGATAATAAGCATGTTGTATTATATATAATAAGTATATATGAAAACATTTTTCATAAGAAGTTGTTAATTAAAATTTAAATTGTAAGACCTAGTTTAACCTAGTAAGCTATAACTTAGCAAATATATAAAAGACCAGTAGAAAATGTTCGGGCATACTAGTAGTATACGATAATAGTAATCTAAGAAAATAAATAGGATAAGATAGATAAGTTATGTTGAGTATATATAATGAAGTATATATACCAGCAGCATATGCAACATTGTTTTAAATAAAATAAAAAGATAGAAAGATGTACTATTTCATGCCTAGATTAATTAAGAAATGGTAAACAAAGTAATTGTGATACCTAGTAGAACATTAAGTTAGAAAGAATTTAAGTCAAGAGAAAACAATACTAGTGGCAAATTTTGTGAATACTCTACCAAAATAGAAGTATATAATACCAATAAAGTAATCTAAGAAAAATAAATAGAAGATAATGTAAAATGCTTATAGAACTCGAAATTGTTAACAAAACTTAACTACGATTCCAGTAAAATATAATAAGACAAAAAGAACTAAAGTCATGAGTAAAACAAGACTAGTAAGAAACTTTGGCGATAACTCTACTAAATTTTATGTTTAAAATAAACAATGAATATAGAATCTAGAAAATTAAACGGATAAATGATTGTTAAGTCATCACTGCTAGATCTTTGAAAATTAACTGTAAGACTTGTATAAAGAATATAGTAAATTCTTTATTAGTTAACAAAAATTTTGTGTGTCACTCTTTGTATAATGGATTATAATAGTTATGGTAGAATATTTATAAGTTAAAAAACTAAATTTAAGCATAGTAGCTAGTTAAAATTATTGCAATCAAAACTTATGTGTGTAAAATTTTTCGTGTACTTCCTAAATAAACAAAACCTGTTGTTTTACTACCCCAGAAATAAAAAGAGCTCTGAATAAGTGTTATCAGAGGTCAATAGGCAGGATAGCTCGCGGGCCGGACCTCTGCGTCCGGACAGGGAAAAAAAAAAAAAAAAAAAAAAAAAAAAACCTAACCAGTCTGGCTCAGTCTGGCTCCAACCGCACTCCGGAGCGCCCACTTACAAGGGAAACTCTACGCAAATAAATTTGTAAAAAATCCAAAAAGTGAGCTACAGTGCAGTGCAATACGTGAAAATTTGCGGAATCACAAGGCGCACACAACTGTGAAAACGCTGTGTCGCTAAGTGTTTTTTTTGAACGAGCCATCACCAAAAAAGTGAAAAATTTAAAATTTTAAAAGTTTAAAGTGCAATTTTCTCGGATTCTGCAGCGGCGACCTACGATTTTTAAAGTGCCTTCTGAAAGGCCATCAGGAGCACTACGGTTTTTCTGTTTTTACCGATTTTTTCCGCGCAGGAGCGCGGAGATATAAACAGAAAAATAGAAACCACGTGGCCACGAGGTCGGTGATCCAGGGCCTCCAGGAGAAAACTGACTTCGGGACCATCGGGACGCTGTTGCATCGAGCAGGGAGGCACTTTCAAATTGGAAATAAGTACATTTTTGACTCGGATATAACAGTTTTAAATTTTTTTGAAATTTTGAAAATTTCTATCTCCGTCAAAAGATCGACGACATATAGTTTTTAAATTTAAATTGTATAGAATTTAGGGTCCTTAACATTATATAAAAAATTTGGCATAGGTCAATCAGCCAGTTTTTGAGAAAAAATTTTTTGAAGTTTTTGGGTGTTCACTAAGTACCCCAAATTTAAAGTTAGAAATAAATTAGTTTTAAGGAAATTTAGATAATAATTATTTGAGTATAGTAGTTTATTTTAAAAATTTTTTTTAGCTATATTTCGCTAAGTTAGGGAATTTTTGGTGAAAATTTTGGTGTTTTTTGGTTGTATTAAATCAGGGGGGGGTTCTATCAGTACGTGAACCGACCCAAACTATTGTGTGGGTTGTGCCTTTTAAAACAAGCCCAAACACGGTCCGATTCGGACCGCTACTTTCGGAGTTGACCCTTGAACGGCCATTTTGGCCGCCATATTGGATTGTTTTAAACGGGCATAGCCCTCGCTAGAGTAGTCTGATTGGGACGGGGTTTTCGCTGCTAGCACCGCAACGCCCCCCTCCCTGATTTGATTTGAGTTAGGGCCCTAGGTAGAGTCAAAAGTTTTTTGACTCTACTTATCGCTTAAGAGACTAGACGGGGACAAGGCAATCACGCCAGTCAAAACCCCGGAGCTCTGGGCTTTATTTTGACGGAGTTATTGCATTTTTAAGTTTTCGCGGCCATTTTGTCCGCCATCTTGCAAAAGTTCAAAAGCTCATATCTCTGGAACCCATTGTCCAAATTGGACCGGACTTTTTTAGTTAAGTCGACTACAAACAGGACTATCAGACTGTTTATAGAGACAGACTCTAGGTAGAGTCTCAAAATATTGATTGTTTGTTTTAGTGTATTTAACTGTTTTATCGCTGACTCATTGGCATACCTGTGTAGAGCTATATACTCTACATAGAGCTCACTTTATTAATAAACACGTACCTGTGAACAGCACTCTCTCGTTGAAGTTGCCACGACGACCACGGTGACACCTGAAACAGAAAACAAAAAATTAATACACTGTAAACAAAAATATATAACTTATACAAACTTTTAATCAGTAAACTTAATCTAATTATAAATTGACGTACCTTTCTATATATAACTTTTACAAACCTTATTCTAATTAAATAATTAATTACTTAATTAAATCAATATTATAAATTGACGCACCCGCGAACATATACCCGAGAAGCAGAGTAAATTCGCAGAGTATCTGCATAGTATCCCCCCCGCAACGACACTACTCTAGTACCCCAGCAAAATGTTTGGGATCCGCACTCCAATAAAAATGCCAGGGGACAAGGCATGCCCGGACCCCCAGAAAACCCCAGACCAGACGGACAAGGCAGGTCCGTCTGGCGAACAGCATAAAGCCGCAGGAGTGAGGCGTAGCATTGGGGAATGGGAATCCGGAAAAACCGTCACAAAGCAAAAAGCCCCAACCTCTCCGAAGAAGGCTGGACTGGCTCCGGCGGGAAACCGCTTCGCCTTATTACAGGCAGGAGGAAGTCCGCCGGTTCCGGCAAAGCCGAAATACGCGAGCAAGACGGCAGAGGGAAGAGCCTGCCTGAACAATGCCAAGATGCAGTTAGGCAGCGCGCGAAACCTACGGACCGACATAAAAACCGAGGTCACGAGGCTGATCGAGAGGTTATACCAGTTGGTAAAAGAGGCGGAAATAGAGGGATCCAAATTAAAAGAAGACCAGGGTGAGATACAAAAAGTTGGTGAGAAACTAATAAACCTGACACCAGACCTGCATTCCTCATCCCCACTATCACCTAGGAGAGAAGCGGAAGTCGGGAAGGAGTTAGTGATGAGGATAGAGGAGCACAGCAGGTTGATAAGGGACAGCAACGACCGCATAGAAGAACTGAAGCAGGTAATAGAAAACCAACAGAAAACCCTGGAGGGAGCGACCTACGCGAGTGTAGTAGCGGCGTCCAGGAGACAGCCCCCGGAACAGGCCGCACTACACTCGGTAGTGATTTCGTCTAAGGACGAAACGGAAACGGGGGAAGACGTTCTGAACAGAATCAGAAAGGCAGTAAACGCAACAGAAGGTGGGATCGCTGTGGAAAGGATACGGAAGGCAAAGGACAGGAAAATAATAGTTGGCTGCAGAACGGAAAAGGAAAGGGACTTAATTAAGGAAAGGCTGAAAGGCACAGAGGCTCACTTAAATGTCCAAGAAGTACGAAACAAGGACCCAATGGTGATCATGAGAGATGTCCTCTCGTACAACCGAGACGAGGACATAATGAAAGCATTGAGAAACCAAAATAAGTTTGTCATGGAGGGTCTAGAGAGCAAAGACCAAAAACTGGAGATCGTGTACAAAAAGCGCACCAGGAACCCGCACACAAGCCACATAGTGCTGAGGGTATCGCCGAAGATCTGGCAAAGACTGGTCGAAGCTGGTACCGTGCAAATCGATCTCCAGAGAATCAGGGTAGCAGACCAGTCACCATTGGTGCAGTGCTCTCTGTGCCTAGGCTATGGACATGGAAAGCGCTTCTGTAAAGAGACGATAGAAAAATGCAGCCACTGTGGTGGACCTCATATGAGGGCAGAGTGTGCGGACTGGCTAGCGGGCGCAGCACCGGCGTGCTGTAACTGCATGCAAGCGAAGCTGGACCGGACCGACCACAATGCCTTCAGTCAAGAATGCCCAATCCGTAGAAAATGGGAGTCATTGGCGCGGGCAACCGTAGCCTATTGCTAAGGTGGTCCCAGGTACAAAATCCCCCCCAGTTGAAGCGAGACCATACTATGTAGCCCAAGCAAACTTGCAAAGAAAGGAACTAGCAACAAAAGAGATAATGCTTGAGGCAAACGTAAAAAAGATGGCCTTTGCGCTGCTCCAGGAGCCCTATATTGGAGCAATAGGCAGGGTTAGAGACTATAGAGGTGTGAGAATCTTCCAGTGCACTAAACAAGATGGTGGGAAAGTCAAAGCGGCAATTGCTGTGTTTGACGACGACATAGAAATTATCCAATGTCCAGACCTCACCACCAAAAACATAGTTGTAGTCAAAGCTAAGACTAGTGCCTGGGAGATTGCACTGATCTCCATCTACTTCGAACCTGACCCACAAGCCATCGGGCCATACCTGGAGCAGCTAAAAACGATCCAAGAGCGTATAGGAACAAAGAACCTCATTATAGGAGGTGACGCTAACGCTAAAAGTACTTGGTGGGGGAGTTCCACAGTGAACCAAAGAGGTGAAGACCTGAGCGGAACCCTGGAAGAGATGGGCTTGCAGGTACTCAACGAAGGAGACACCCCGACCTTCTACACAGTAAGGGGGGACAAGGTTTACTCTAGCATTGTCGACATTACGGCCTGCCCGACGGAGATGCTGAACTTGGTGGAGGACTGGAGAGTTGAAGAGGGACTGACGAGCTCTGACCACAACACGATTACGTTTAAAATCAGACTCACAAAAGCTAAAGGAAGAGATATAAAGAGAACAACAAGAGTATATAATAGTAAAAAAGCAAACTGGACCCAGTTTCATGAGAAACTGGCCAGTTTGCTAGAAGAAAATAAAATAAATAAAGCAGAAATAGATAAAATAGAGAACAAATTGGAATTAGAAAATAAGGTAAATATATACATAAAAACAATAATAGAAGCAAGCAACAACAGTATACCTAAAAAGAAATCAAGTAATAAACTTACCTTTCCTTGGTGGTCAGAGGAACTCGTCAAACTCAAGAAGGAAGTCACCACCAGGCGACGCCGAATCCGATGCGCAGCGCCGATCCGAAAGAAGAGGGTCATCGATGAGTACCTGCAAGAAAAAGAAAAATATGAGAATGCTGCCAAGGAGGCTCAGATACGAAGTTGGAAGGAGTACTGCGGGAAACAGAATAAAGAGGGAGTATGGGAAGGAATTATGAGGATCATAAGAGGGACCACAAGAAGACACGAGGACACGCCCTTGGTAAAGGCCGGAAGGACTCTGAGCCCTGCGGAATCGGCGATAATGTTGGCAGAAACTTTTTACCCAGAGGACCAGGAAAATCAGGATGAAGCGAAACACCGACGGATCAGAGCAATAGCTGATCACGCAAACGACTGGGCTCATGATGAAAAACATGACCCAGCGTTTACAATGCAAGAACTAGAATTCGTGGTAAAAAGTTTCAATCCGAAGAAAGCGCCAGGTATCGATGGCCTTACTGCTGACATATGCGAACACGCCATCTCGCAGGATCCGGAGTCCTATCTTGCCCTGGCAAACAAATGCTTGGAGCTGCGGCACTTTCCCATAATCTGGAAGGAGGCAGTGGTGGTAGCTCTGAGAAAACCTGGTAAGGATGACTTCACCAACCCAAAATCATATAGGCCGATAGGTCTTCTGCCAGTCATGGGGAAGATCTTGGAAAAACTCGTAATAGGCCGGGTGAAATGGCACATTATCCCAAAAATAAGCTCTCGCCAATATGGCTTTATGCCCCGAAAGAGCACCGAGGACTCCCTCTATGATCTGATACAATACATACAAGTTAAACTACGACAGAAGAAACTTATTACCGTAGTATCATTAGACATAGAGGGAGCCTTCGACAGCGCGTGGTGGCCAGCAATACGAGCCAGACTGGCAGAGGAAGGATGCCCGGTGAACATCCGAAGGATGCTGGATAGCTACCTCGAAGACAGGAAGGTGAGGTTAAGATACGCCGGTAAAGAGCACGAAAGAAGCACGAGCAAGGGTTGTGTCCAGGGGTCAATAGGTGGTCCAATTTTGTGGAATATTCTACTGGACCCATTATTAAAGGGATTGGAAAATCGTGGCAACTACAACCAGGCGTTTGCTGATGATGTGGTGCTGGTTTTTGACGGCGACACAGCGCTAGAAGTGCAGAGGCAGGCCAATGCTGCTCTTGCCTATGTTCAGGGGTGGGGTGTGGAAAATAAGTTGAAATTTGCGCCTCACAAGACCAAGGCCATGGTCATAACCAGGAAACTAAAGTACGACACACCACTGCTGAGCATGGGTGGGATCAGCATCGGAATGTCAAAAGAGATCAAGATTCTGGGGCTCATTATCGACGAAAAACTGACATTTAATAGTCATACTACATATGTATGCAGGAAGGCTATTAACATTTACAAACAGTTATCCAGAGCCGCCAGAATCAGTTGGGGTCTTCATCCAGAGGTAATCCGCACAATATACAGAGCCGTAGTGGAGCCAATTATCATATATGCGGCCAGCGTCTGGGCGCCGGCAACCGAAAAACTGGGTCTGCAGAAACACCTCAATGCAGTCCAGAGAGGTTTCGCCCAGAAGCTGTGCAAGGCATACCGTACTGTCTCTCTTAACTCGGCACTAATACTGGCTGGGATACTCCCACTCGACCTCAGGATACAAAAGGCAGCCGCCCTGTACCGAGCAAAGAGGGGGGTGCCCCAGCCGGTGATAGGAGATAGAGAGATAGAGATAATGGCTCCATACGAAAGATCTCCCCATCCGGCAAAACATATGTGTCTGGAGTTCGTGACCCTGATGCACCAGCAGGATGTGGAAGTCCACAATAACCAAGCAGTAAGGGTGTTTACCGATGGCAGTAAGATTGAGGGCAAAGTCGGAGCAGCACTGTCCATCTGGAACAGTGAAGCCGAGACCAAAACCCTCAAGCTGAAGCTGTCATCGTACTGCACGGTGTATCAGGCGGAACTACTGGCCATATGCAGAGCCACGGAAGAGATCCTAAAACGGCCCGAGGATACCTTTGGTATATACAGCGACTCTAGGTCGGCGCTGGAAACCGTCACAAACCAGTATGCCACGCATCCCCTGGCCATGGAGATCCGCAACAACCTCACGACCGGCAGACTCCAGAAAAAGGAGATATCCTTGTTCTGGGTGAAAGCCCACGCCGGTCTAGCTGGAAATGAACGTGCGGATCAACTGGCAAAGGAGGCTGCACTCGGACTAAAGAGGAGGCCAGACTACGAAGAGTGTCCGGTTTCATTTATCAAGAGACAAATCCGATTGGAGTCTATTGATAAATGGAACCGGAGATACAAGTTGGGACAGACGGCATCTGTCACGAAGATGTTTCTTCCTGACGTGACAGTAGCCTATAAAATAGTAAGACAATTACAGCCCACCAACATAGTCACTCAGGTTATGACAGGGCACGGTGGGTTCTCAGAATACCTGACTCGGTTCAAGTGTAAGGAGAACCCATCGTGCGTCTGTGAGCCAGATGCCAGTGAGTCGGTCCAACATATTCTTTTTGAGTGTCCCGTCTTTGGTCTAAAGAGATATGAAGCTGAGGTTTCGCTGGATGCCGAGATGAATCCCAATAATGTAAAAATGTTTATGGTAGATGAGACGTTGAGAGGTAGATTTATAAATTATTGCATACAACTGGCAGAAATAGTAATTAATAGAAATAAGTAGTATATAAAATATGTTGATTGTATATTGTAAAAATATATTAAACCAGCATATAAGATAATTAGTATAAGTAAATAGATTTAAGTAATATAGTGCAGTAAGAAACTAGGGTAGTAATAAATTATGTAACCATGTATATATAAAATAGTAGTAATAGAAGTAGTTAAAAAATTCTATAATGTCTGTAAAAATATCCTGTATATTCCACTATTGTAACCTGTATTCCTTATTTAGTATCGTATGTAATATGTGTAATAATTTAAGATTAGTTAAGCCCATAGACTGTAAAGCCCAATGGCATGAGGGCAGCGAATAAAATACTCTTGCGTTTTA
Organism: Philereme vetulata; assembly: GCA_918857605.2. Lineage (NCBI taxonomy): Eukaryota > Metazoa > Arthropoda > Insecta > Lepidoptera > Geometridae > Philereme > Philereme vetulata. Next base: position 9,633,012 of record OU975451.1, on the reverse strand, counting down.
TTAAAGACTCCGATCCCCATGTCGGAGGTTAGGCTAGCTCGCGGGCCGGGCCTCTGCGCCCGGACAGGAAAAAAAAAAAAAAAAAAAAAGAACCAGTCTGGCTCCAACCGCACTCCGGAGCGCCCACTTGCAACCAAACCTCCACGCGAAAAAAATTCGCAAAAATTCAAAAAAGTGACTTACAGTGACGTGCGACACACCAAAATTTGTGAAATTACGCGGCGCATAGGGCAGTGAAAACGCCTTGTCGCTTAGTGCATTCGTAACAAAGTTATTGCGAAAAAACTGAAATTTTAAAAATTTCTTAAGTTTAAAGTGATTTTTTCTCCGTTTCTGCAGCGGTAACATATATTTTTATAGTGCCTTCTTAAAGGCCTATAGAAGCACTATTGTTTTTCTGCCTTTCCCGATTTTTTCCGCGCAGGAGCGCGGAGATAAAGGCAAAAAAACAAAAGCCACGTGGTCACGAGGTCGGCGATCCAGGGCAGCTAGGAAGAATCTGACATCGGGACCATCAGAACACCGTCGCTAGCATCTGGGAGGCACTTTTAGATTTAGTATAAGTTTATTTTTGAAATAGTTATAGCGTTTTTAAATTTTTGAAGTTTTTAATTATTTTTATCTCGATCAAACGATCTATAACATATCTTTTTAAAATCAGTTTTACATAGTCCTTAAGACGCTCAACAATATATAAAAAATTGGGCCTAGGTTGATCAGCCAGTTTTAGAGAAAACAATTTTTAAATTTTTCAGAAGTACACGAAGTACTCTTAATTTTAAACTTTAAATTTTTATTTAATTCATTTATATTTTAAAAAATTATTTGGAGCATTGGATATTAATTTAAGAATTTTTCGGCGAATATTCGTGAAATTAGGGCATTTTTAGTATAAATTTTATTGTTTTTTAGCTCTATTAAATCGAGGGCGGGTGTTACCAGCACGTGACTCGGCCTAAGCCACTGGGCGAATTTTGCCCTTTAAAACAAGTCCAAACACGGCCTATTTCGGACAATAACTGCCGGAGTTAGCTCTGGAACGGCCATTTGCGACGCCATCTTGGATTGTTTTAAAGGGGCATAGCTCCCGCTAAAGTGGTCTGATTGGGACGCGGTTTTCACTGCTGGTACTGTAACTGTCCCCTCTTTGAATTGATCTCAGTTGAGGCTCTAGATAGAGCCAAAAAATTTTTGACGATATTTTTTATTATTTTGCTAGATATTAAGATTTTATTTAGTTTTTAATTTATATTAAGCAAATATTTACAACTTTTACAAATTTAATTTGACGACCTGTTCCGCATATTAAGACTTTCCAACAAAATGTTTGGAATCCGAACTCCGACTAAAAAAGCGGAAAAACCCGCAAGCGAAGCAGAAGATATCTGCCAAACAAGTGAAGAGGGGGTAAATGTGAGGGCAGGACCCTCTAACAAAAGCGACAACGCATCCCAGCCAGATAAAAAGGAAAAAGATAGGGCATCAGAGGCAAAGGCGAGCCTCATAAGGGCAAAAACCCTACTGGGGGACGCCCGAAACCTCAGAACCGATATAAAAATCGGAGTCTCCCAAAGTGTAGAGCGAGTCTACCAGCTCTACAAGGAGGCAGAAGCTGAAATAGCTTCCTTGAAGGCGAAGGGTGGCCGTACACAAGCAAAAAGAAAAGAAGATGCACAAGAGATTGCTCAAAAAAACGTGCAGAAGTATGATGACGCCCTGATGAAAACCCTAGCAGAGCACACTAAGTTAATAAAAGAGAATAACGAGAAAATGGAAGTATTAAAAGAAGCGTTAGAAAAGAAAACCTACGCAAGTGCAGTAGCGGCACCCCCAAAGAAGCTTCACCCGGAGCAGACCGCATTGCACTCAGTAGTAGTAACGGCGACAGACGAGACAGCGACCGGAGAAGACGTCCTGTACAAGATGATTAACGTCATGAAAGCCGCAGATGGAGGAATAAAGGTAGAAAAAGTTAGAAAAGCGAAAGATCGGAAAGTAATACTGGGATGCAGGAATGAAGAAGAGCGGCAAAGAGTAAAGGAAAGGCTGAGTAGGACGAAAGAATTAAAGGTGGAAGATATAAAGAATAAGGACCCACTAGTGATCCTAAAAAGCGTCTGGATGACGGAATACACAGATACGGACGAAGATGTCATCCTGGCGTTAAGGAAACAAAACCAGTCCCTAACTCTTGGCCTTGACGAGACAGAAGATAGGATTCGGATAGCCTATAGGAAACGGACGCGCAATCCGGATAAAGTCGATATAGTAATGAGGGTCTCGCCAAAAATATATCAACAAATGATGCAATTAGGAATGGTATACATGGATATACAGAGAGTAAAGGTGATGGACCAGTCGCCGCTGGTCCAATGCTCCCAGTGCCTCGGCTATGGCCACGGTCGACGTTTCTGTAAAGATACGAAAGAGAAATGTAGTCACTGCGGAGGCTCCCACCTAAAACAGCAATGCGCGAACTGGCTTGCCGGAGCTGCCCCGGCATGTTGTAACTGCGTCCATGCAAATTTGGAAAACACGGAGCACAATGCCTTCAGCGAAAGCTGCAGCATTAGAAAAAAATGGGAGGCTCTAGCAAGAGCATCAATAGCTTACTGCTAAAAGAATAGGTAACAAATTTGGTAAAAATAAAAATAGATAATAAGCATGTTGTATTATATATAATAAGTATATATGAAAACATTTTTCATAAGAAGTTGTTAATTAAAATTTAAATTGTAAGACCTAGTTTAACCTAGTAAGCTATAACTTAGCAAATATATAAAAGACCAGTAGAAAATGTTCGGGCATACTAGTAGTATACGATAATAGTAATCTAAGAAAATAAATAGGATAAGATAGATAAGTTATGTTGAGTATATATAATGAAGTATATATACCAGCAGCATATGCAACATTGATTGAAATAATATAAAAAGATAGAAAAATGTACTATTTCATGCCTAGATTAATTAAGAAATGGTAAACAAAGTAATTGTGATACCTAGTAGAACATTAAGTTAGAAAGAATTTAAGTCAAGAGAAAACAATACTAGTGGCAAATTTTGTGAATACTCTACCAAAATAGAAATATATAATACCAATAAAGTAATCTAGGAAAAATAAATAGAAGATAATGTAAAATGCTTATAGAACTCGAAATTGTTAACAAACCTTAACTACGATTCCAGTAAAATATAATAAGACATAAAGAACTAAAGTCATGAGTAAAACAAGACTAGTAAGAAACTTTGGCGAATACTCTACTAAATTTTATGTTTAGTATAAACAATGAATATAAAATCTAGAAAATTAAACGGATAAATGATTGTTAAGTCATCACTGCTAGATCTTTGAAAATTAACTGTAAGACTTGTATAAAGAATATAGTAAATTCTTTATTAGTTAACAAAAATTTAGTGTGTCACTCTTTGTATAATGGATTATAATAGTTATGGTAGAATATTTATAAGTTAAAAAACCAAATTTAAGCATAGTAGCTAGTTAAAATTATTGCAATCAAAACTTATGTGTGTAAAATTTTTCGTGTACTTCCTAAATAAACAAAACCTGTTGTTTTACTACCCCAGAAATAAAAAGAGCTCTGAATAAGTGTTATCAGAGGTCAATAGGCAGGATAGCTCGCGGGCCGGACCTCTGCGTCCGGACAGGGAAAAAAAAAAAAAAAAAAAAAAAAAAAAAAAACCTAACCTAACCTAACCTAACCTTTTTTTTTTTTTTTTTTTTTTTTTTTTTTTTTTTTTTTTTTTTGACGCTGGGAAAAATGCTTTATGCATACCCTCCCGTCGGGGGACGGAAGGGTTATGTGGGACTCCCGGTGCTCCCCACCGGTATACCCACTAAACGACCCAGCGGCACTCCCGCATCGCCTATATGGAGGGGAACTGGGAATCCGGCACAGCCTTTCCATCCAGCCCCCCGCCGACGACCGCCCGCCTTTACGGCGAGCCCTTCACCCCCCTCCCCACCCTGGGAGAGGGGCCCGAGAATAGCCGCGAGTGCTCGCGGTCATTCCCACCCGGCGGAAGTGGAGGATACGTGCAATGCGGGAGAAGACGCCCCCGCGCCTGTCTCCCGCTATCCTCCACCAGGAGGGGGAAGACGATTGTCGTGCAATCGCCTTCTCCGACCCGTTCGTCGCCTGCGGAGTGGCGCTGCGAGAGGGTCTTCCTCCCGCGCCCGCTCCGTCGCCTCCTTTTGCGAAATTACTTCCTCGCAAAAGGAGGCCACCGCAGCCCAGGACTCCTCGCTTCCCAGCATGGCTAAAACCACGCTGGGCAGCGAGAGGTCCTGCCCGACCACCGCCATCAATTGGCGGCGCGGCCCAGACCACGACGCACACACCTCCAGGGTGTGCTGCGCCGTGTCCACCGCCGCGCCACAATCGTGGCAGGCCGGGGTCTCCTCTCTTCCGATCCGATGCAGGCACGATCCGAAGACGCCATGCCCGGATAGCACCTGCACCAGACGGAAAGAAAGGAAACCGTGGGACCGCCCGAGCCAGTCCTGCAGGACTGGCCCGAGCGCGTCCAACGTTCTGCGGCCAAAGGCTGCGGTGGCGAGGGCCTCCGTCCAATGTTGGACGGTTGCGTCCCTCGCCTCTCTGCGGACGGCCTCCCGCTCTTCTGGGGCAGGGCACTCCCCGAGCGCCCTGCGCCCCGCCGTCCACTCGTACACTCTGGCGAGCACCCACGCCTCGAGTTCCCAAGGCGGGGTGCCGGCCAGAGCGCACGCTACCGCAAAGCCCACCGAGCGGTAGGCTCTCGCCACCCGCAGTGCAATGGCCCTTTGGGGCCTGCGGATGGCGGTCGCATTCTCCCTCCTGTGGAGGGAGTCCGCCCAGATGGGGGCCCCGTAAAGGGCCATGCTCTTCAAGATGCCGGCATACAAATGCCGGCATCTCGCCTTCGGCCCTCCCAGGTTTGGGAGGAGCCACGAGAGGGCGTTCGCCGCCTTCAGCAGGCGCGCTGACAACCCGCTGAAGTGCGGGCCGAAGCGCCACCTGCTGTCTAGGGTGAGGCCCAGATATTTCATCTGGGTCCTCACCCCGATCCTGACGCCCTCCACGACGATGTGGGCGTCAAGAGGGATGCGCTGCCGAGGCCCGTGGAAGAACACGGCCTAACCTAACCTAACCTAACCTAACCTAACCTAACCTTTTTTTTTTTTTTTTTTTTTTTTGACGCTGGGAAAAATGCTTTATGCATACCCTCCCGTCGGGGGACGGAAGGGTTATGTGGGACTCCCGGTGCTCCCCACCGGTATACCCACTAAACGACCCAGCGGCACTCCCGCATCGCCTATATGGAGGGGAACTGGGAATCCGGCACAGCCTTTCCATCCAGCCCCCCGCCGACGACCGCCCGCCTTTACGGCGAGCCCTTCACCCCCCTCCCCACCCTAGGAGAGGGGCCCGAGAATAGCCGCGAGTGCTCGCGGTCATTCCCACCCGGCGGAAGTGGAGGATACGTGCAATGCGGGAGAAGACGCCCCCGCGCCTGTCTCCCGCTATCCTCCACCAGGAGGGGGAAGACGATTGTCGTGCAATCGCCTTCTCCGACCCGTTCGTCGCCTGCGGAGTGGCGCTGCGAGAGGGTCTTCCTCCCGCGCCCGCTCCGTCGCCTCCTTTTGCGAAATTACTTCCTCGCAAAAGGAGGCCACCGCAGCCCAGGACTCCTCGCTTCCCAGCATGGCTAAAACCACGCTGGGCAGCGAGAGGTCCTGCCCGACCACCGCCATCAATTGGCGGCGCGGCCCAGACCACGACGCACACACCTCCAGGGTGTGCTGCGCCGTGTCCACCGCCGCGCCACAATCGTGGCAGGCCGGGGTCTCCTCTCTTCCGATCCGATGCAGGCACGATCCGAAGACGCCATGCCCGGATAGCACCTGCACCAGACGGAAAGAAAGGAAACCGTGGGACCGCCCGAGCCAGTCCTGCAGGACTGGCCCGAGCGCGTCCAACGTTCTGCGGCCAAAGGCTGCGGTGGCGAGGGCCTCCGTCCAATGTTGGACGGTTGCGTCCCTCGCCTCTCTGCGGACGGCCTCCCGCTCTTCTGGGGCAGGGCACTCCCCGAGCGCCCTACGCCCCGCCGTCCACTCGTACACTCTGGCGAGCACCCACGCCTCGAGTTCCCAAGGCGGGGTGCCGGCCAGAGCGCACGCTACCGCAAAGCCCACCGAGCGGTAGGCTCTCGCCACCCGCAGTGCAATGGCCCTTTGGGGCCTGCGGATGGCGGTCGCATTCTCCCTCCTGTGGAGGGAGTCCGCCCAGATGGGGGCCCCGTAAAGGGCCATGCTCTTCAAGATGCCGGCATACAAATGCCGGCATCTCGCCTTCGGCCCTCCCAGGTTTGGGAGGAGCCACGAGAGGGCGTTCGCCGCCTTCAGCAGGCGCGCTGACAACCCGCTGAAGTGCGGGCCGAAGCGCCACCTGCTGTCCAGGGTGAGGCCCAGATATTTCATCTGGGTCCTCACCCCGATCCTGACGCCCTCCACGACGATGTGGGCGTCAAGAGGGATGCGCTGCCGAGGCCCGTGGAAGAACACGGCCTCGGTCTTGTGCAGCGCAACCCCCAACCCGAGGCGGCGGATCCTTCCCGCGACCAAGGATCCGCCAGCCGAGGCCAAACTGGCCGCCTCCCTAAAATCCCTCCCCCGGGCAGTGAGGAGAGTGTCATCCGCGTAGCAGATGACACTCGTGCCCGGGAGGAGGGATCCCCGCAGGAGCCAGTCGAAGCCGATGTTCCACAGGAGTGGTCCTAGGACCGACCCCTGCGGAACACCAGACTCCGCGCCGTACCTCCGGACTTGGCCAGCCTTGTCTACGAGGAGGACCGCTCTGTCCTCCAAGTAGCTGGCCAAGAGGGCCCGCAAGTATGAAGGCACTCCGTGGTACCGGAGTGCCTCCAAGATCGTGGAGTGGGGGACGGAGTTGAACGCGTTGGCTATGTCAAATGACACAGCCAACACTCCGTCCCCAGACTCCACGGCCTCCCTCACCTGGCCCTTCAGCCGGGCCAGCGCGTCCACTGTCGAACGCCCAACTCGAAAACCGAATTGGGCGTCCGACAGGTTCGGCCCAACCCCCCGCAGGAGGCCATTCAGCCGACCGGCGACGATCCCCTCGAACAGTTTACCGACCTCATCGAGCAGAACGATGGGTCGGTATGCCGAGGGGGAGTCTGCCGGTCGTCTCTCCTTACGGAGGAGGCACAGCTGCCCCTCCTTCCAGGCTTTCGGGAACCTCCCAGCCGTGAAACACGCGCTGAAGAGGTCCCGAAACCTGTCCGCCATTTGGGTGGCCGCAATGGCCACCACCCTTGCGGGGACGCCGTCCGGCCCGGGGGCGGTTTTCTTGGCGCGGAGGCGAAGCGTCGCCGCGCCAAACTCCGCCCCCGTGACCGGAGGGACCTCCTCCGCCGGCGGAGCCGCCTCCCGCGGGGGGTCCATCACTGGAGGGGTGAAGTTGGTCCCTGTTGGAAACAAGGACCGAACCACCCCATCCAGAAACGCCGGCTCGAGGGTCTCTGCTAGCGGGGGACCGAAGGGGCGCAGTTTATTCCGCGCCGCCTTATACGGTCTCCCGTACGGGTCTCTGTCGAGACCCTCTAGCATTTCGGCCCTCGCCGCGTCGTCGGCGGCGAACATAGCCGCCTTGAGGACCTTCTTTGCCTCTACGTACGAGGCGTAGAGAAGGTCCTCGTTCGACGCGTCCCGCACGTTCCGCCGTCGACTCCGCGTGTAGGCCCTCCTGGCCACCACGCAGGCGGCCCGGAGCCCCGCCAGCTCCTCCGACCACCAATAGACGGCGCGTCGGGGAGGTGGGCGGCGAGACCGAGGCATGCTGGAGTTGCACACCTCGGTTAACCTAACCTAACCTAACCTAACCTAACCTAACCTAACCTAACCTAACCTAACCTAACCTAACCTAACCTAACCTAACCTAACCTAACCAGTCCCGCTCCGTCCGCACTCGAGAGCGCCACGAATTCATAGTGATACGCACGAGAAAATTCGTAAAAATTAGAAAATTTTGCTTTTTGGTATCTTGTGATACATCAAAACAAGCGGAAAGTGACAGCGCACACGACAGTGTTGTTTGCGTCGCGCTAAGTGAAGTGTATCAGGAGTTATTTTGAAAACAGTGATTTTTTGTGAAAAATAAAACTTTAAAAGTGGATTTTCTCAAAATCTACAGCGACGACCTGCAGTTTTTTAACTGCAGTTTGGAGGGTCTCCAAGGGCTCTACACGTTGGTCGGCATTCCCGATTTTTTCCGCGCAGGCGCGCGGAAAAAACACAAAAACAACAAAAACCACGTGGCCACGAGGTCAGTGACCCGGGGCCACTGGACAAATTTCGACAGCGGATACGCCAAGACATCAGCGTGACGAGTGCGGAGCCGTTTGAAAATTTGAAAAAGGTTGAAATTTGAACATTTTAAAGACAATTTTAAAAAACGAGTAATTTGAAAGGCCTATAACTTTAAAAGTAAATCGGTAAGGCGTAAATTTTATTGCAGTATATAACTAGTTATTAGGTCTTCTTTACTCGTTCTTAGTTTTAGATTTTTCCGATAAGTAGTTTCGGAGATATACTGTGTTGACCTTTTGACCTACATTCGGGCACCCTGAAAATTAAAAGTGGGTCAAAATTTTAAAAGCCAAATTGTGGTATTTACTATTTAAAAAGATTCTGCATTTTTGGTTTCCTAAATAAATTAATTTTTGACAAAATTTTGACACTTTTAAAAAAATTATATAAAAATTATATTCAAAATTAATTATTTCTAGGAAAGTAAGAGGTGACCTTTGTTTTGTAATAAAGATATATATTAGACCTACTGACACTGAACTTTCCCTAAAGTTTCATAATTTTCAGACCAATAGTTTTTGAGTTTTTCTTACTTGAAATTTTGACCTACATTCAGGAGGCCCGAATGGTCTAAATTAGGTCAACATAAGGAGTGGGAACAGAACTACTAAATTGTAAATAGTATTTTTATGTTAGTTTTTTAGTAGTTTTTTTTTTTTTTTTTTTTTTTGGACCATTTCATATTGTATAAATTCAGGTATAATTTTAATTTGTATATTCTTCTTTAAGTTTTTGTATATTATAAGTTATAAGCATTACTACTAGGTTGAAGCTTCGTGTCTCCGAAGGCGACACGTGAAATCGGACACATTTTGGTCTCCAAAATTGTTTTTGCGTTTTTTATTGCGCCAAAATTTACATAATTTTAAAACCGGACTTCATATATACAATATAAATTGACAAAAATTTTTTACAAATTTACTAATAACTATTATATATAACTTTTACAAACATTTTAATCTGTGACAACCTACCCGTGTACGCAGCCTTACCCCGACGAATCTGAAACAAAAAAGGAATATTAGTAATACAATAAATTTGGGGTAAGCGGTAAATCCCTCCGACAACAGTACCATATACTAGTTTGGCACACAACTCTTACAGCCAAAATGTTCGGAATCCGAACGCCCACGAAACAAAAAGACAGTGTTCGTGAGCGAATCGAAGAAGAAGCTCCACGAAACCCACGAGACCCAAAAGGACAGACAAAAAACAGCCCAACCCCAACTGCCCACTCAAGCAAAACCACGAGTGTGAGGCGGAGTATTGGGGAATGGGAGACCGGGAAGTCCAAGTCCCCGACCCCCCCACAGAAAACCAAGCCAGAGGTGGAACCCCCAAAACAAAAGCCGAAGACAGCTCTTTCGAAGGGCGAGCCAAGGGTGGAGACTCGAAGGGCGTCAACGGAGGCACTGGGCCCCTCGCTGGCATGGAATTTAACCTTTGATAAGAAAAGCGTAAAATGTACAGATCGGCTGACAGAGGCAAAGGCGTGCCTAGATTTTGCCACAGAAAGCATAAACGGCGCTCGTAACCTCAAAACCGAAATAAAAAAGGAGGTCACTAACGCCTTAAATCGGTTATATCAATTGGTTAAGGAAGGGGCAAGCGGGAAGAAAAATATAAATGAAGAGAAAATACCAGAGGCAGAGAGACTACAACCAGAAAATAGAAAAGAGGATACCGAACTCCTCAGAAAACTGGATGAACATACGAGGCTTCTCCAGGAAAATAACCAGAAAATGAAACAACTAAAAGAAAGCTTAGAAAAGCAAGAAGAGCTACAGCGCAAGCAGTCGTACGCGAGTGTCGCGGCGGCGTTCCCTCGGAGGCCGGAACAGACCGCGCTACACTCCGTCGTGGTTACTTCTGTGGACGAGAATGAGACTGGAGAAAAAGTCCTCGATAGAATAAGAAAAGTAGTCAACGCAAGAGAAAGTGGGATAACAGTGGACAAAATAAGAAAAGCGAGAGATAGAAAAGTAATAATTGGGTGTAAAACGGAAAAAGAAAGAGAGAAAGTGAAGGAAAAGATAGAGGGTGCCAGGGAACTCAACGTTGAGGTGATGAAAAACAAGGACCCACTGGTGGTCCTTAAAGACGTCTTAAAATATAACACCAACGTGGAGGTCCTTGACGCCCTAAGAAATCAAAATAAAGGAGTCCTAAGAGAACAAACTGACCAAAGGATGGAAATAGCCTACAAGAAAAACACGAGAAACCCCCACACACACCATATTGTAATGAGGGTCTCCCCCGGAATTTGGCAGTGTTTGGTAGATGCAGGATCCGTCCGAATAGACCTCCAGCGAGTGAGAGTGGCCGATCAATCGCCGCTCGTGCAATGCTCCCTCTGCTTGGGGTACGGTCACGGAAGACGGTTCTGCAAAGAGACAGCGGAGAGGTGCTGCCACTGCGGGGGAGCCCACATGAAGTCTGAGTGTGCAGATTGGCTCGCAGACGTCCCCCCCTCGTGCACAAACTGTAATCGCGCAAAACTAGACAGGACAGACCATAACGCTTTCAGCGGTGAATGCCCCATTCGCCGCAAGTGGGAGGCTTTAGCCCGGGCCACAATAGCCTATTGCTAAAGTGGTCCCGGGCTCAAATGGTCCCCAAACAGACGCGAAAATATACCTCATTGCACAAGCCAACCTACAACGCATGGCTCTGGCAACAAATGAGATTATGCTTGAGGCAGCAAATAAAAAGATGGCCTTTGCACTCCTCCAGGAGCCGTACGTCGGAGGTATAGGCAGGATGAAAAATTATGGGAGCGCCAGGATCTTTCAAGGCACGAGTCAAAGGGATGGTGTTGTTAAGGCAGCAATTGTCGTCTTTGATACTGATATAGACGCCATCCTATGTCCGGAGTTTACAACAAATAACATCGTTGTTGTAAAACTCCGGACGAGTGCCTGGGAGATCGTGGCGATCTCATTTTATTTCGAGCCAACAGAACCGCTACAACCATACCTCGAACGCCTAAAGACGATCAAAAAGCAACTTGACGCCGCAAAAATCCTAATAGGAGGCGACTCAAACGCCAAACACTCCTGGTGGGGTAGCCTTAAAATCAATGAAAGAGGAGAAGAAATGGCCGGAACTCTAGAAGAAATGGAGCTGCAAGTACTAAATGAGGGGGACATTCCAACTTTCGACACGATCAGAGGTCACAAACAATACACCAGCTTTGTCGACATAACGGCCTGCACGGCAGGGATGCTGAATTTGGTGGAAGACTGGAGAGTAGAGGTAGGCATGACGAGCTCCGACCACAACGCATTGAGTTTTAAGATTAGATTGAACAAAGCGAAAGGTACACACATAAGTAGAACGACCAGAATATTCAACAGTAAAAAAGCAGATTGGGGCAAGTTTCATGGGAAACTTGCCCAATTGCTTGAGCTAAACAAAATTGTAAAAGAAGAAATAAAAAACATTAAAGATAAAGCAAAATTAGAATTAATAGTAGAAGGTTACACTAAAGCAATAGTAGGAGCATGCAACTATAGCATCCCTAAAAAGAAAACAAAAAGTATACTTACCTTGCCGTGGTGGTCGGAAGAACTCGCCAAGCTGAAGAGAAGAGCCACCACGTTTAAGCATCGAATCCGCTGCGCAGCGCCGGTCCGCAGGCAGAAGGTGATCGAAGATTATCTGAAAGTAAAAAGAGAATATGAGAATGAAGCAAAGAAAGCGCAAATCGAAAGTTGGAAGGGATTCTGCGAAAAACAAGAAAAAGAGAGCATGTGGGACGGTATTTACAGAGTTATAGGCAGAACAGCTAAAAGGCAGGAAGACCTGCCTCTAACGAAAGGGGGAAAAGTACTGGGTGGCCGGGAGTCTGCGGCACTCTTAGCAGAGACGTTCTACCCGGAGGACCTGAAGGAAGATGACAACGCAAATCACAGCCGAATAAGAGAAATGTCTGAAAAGGTAAACGACTGGGTTCATGATGAGAACCATGACCCACCGTTTACCATTGAAGAACTCAAAATCGCTGCTAAAAGTTTCAATCCAAAGAAGGCTCCGGGGATTGACGGTCTGACCGCGGACATATGCGATAAGGCAATACACCATGACATGGAATTGTTTCTCTCGCTGTGTAACAGATGCTTAGCCCACGGCCACTTCCCCATGATGTGGAAGGAAGCAACGGTGGTAGTCCTGAGGAAACCTGGGAAGGAGGATTACACTAATCCAAAATCATACAGGCCCATAGGGCTACTACCAGTCCTGGGCAAGATCTTCGAGAAGATGGTAGTTGGTCGATTAAAATGGCATCTGGTCCCAAAGATGAGCACTCTACAATATGGGTTTATGCCACAAAAGAGTACCGAAGACTCCCTCTATGATCTGATGCAGCGCATTCGTACCAAACTTGATCAGAAAAAGCTAATAGTTATGGTATCATTAGACATAGAGGGAGCCTTCGACAGCGCGTGGTGGCCAGCCATTAGAGTAAGACTTGCAGAAGCAGGATGTCCCATAAACCTGAGAAGAGCAATCGACAGCTACCTCGAAAACAGAACGGTCAGAGTGAGATACGCCGGCTACGAACATCTTAAAAGCACAAACAAAGGCTGTGTCCAAGGCTCCATCGGCGGACCCATACTCTGGAACCTTCTCCTTGATCCTCTCCTAAAAGGTTTAGAACGACGTGGCGATTATGTTCAGGCGTTCGCTGATGATGTAGTGCTGCTGTTTGATGGAAACACGGCCCTGGAGGTGCAGAGACATGCCAATGCCGCTCTCGCCTATGTCCGGGAGTGGGGTATCGAAAACAAGCTCAAATTCGCACCGCACAAAACCTGCGCGATGGTTATAACACGTAAACTTAAATTCGATACACCACAGCTGAGCATGGGCGGGGTCGATATTGGCATGTCTGAAGACATAAAAATCCTAGGCATCACGATAGACAATAAGCTCACATTTAACAACCATACAGCAGAAGTGTGTAGGAAAGCTTTAAATATATATAAGCAGCTATCGAGAGCCGCTAGGGTTGGTTGGGGACTGCACCCGGAGGTGATTCGTGTAATATACACAGCTACAGTTGAACCAGTTATAATGTATGCGGCCAGCGCCTGGGTAAAAGCAACTGAGAAACAAAATGTGCGTAAAAAACTAAATGCTGTCCAAAGAGTGTTTGCCCAAAAGCTCACCAAGTCATATCGAACTGTCTCCCTTAACTCGGCACTATTACTGGCCGGAATACTGCCACTAGATCTTAGGATCCAGGAGGCAGCAGCCCTTTATGAGGCCAAGCGCGGAGTCCCGCAGCCGATGTTGGGAGACAGGGAGGTAGAGCGTAGAGTAGCGTATAAGCTGACTCCGCATCCGGCAAAGCATATGTGCGTGGAGTTCGTAAGCCTGATAGACCAGCAAGACGTTGCACAACACAACGTCCAGGCAGTCCGGATATTCACAGATGGCAGCAAGATTGAGGGGAAGGTCGGCGCAGCGCTGTCCTTCTGGAATAGCGAAGCGGAGACAAAGAACCTTAAACTTAAGCTGCCATCGTACTGCACGGTCTACCAGGCGGAACTGTACGCCATATGTAGAGCCACGCGGGAGGTAGTCAAGCGTCCTGAAATAAGCTACGGCATCTACAGTGACTCACGATCGGCTCTCGAAACGTTGACAAACAACGGCTCCACCCATCCACTGGCGATAGAAACCCGGAAAAATCTGGCCACTATCGCACTCCAAAACAAAGAAATTTCTTTGTTTTGGATCAAAGCACATGCAGGGATGAGTGGAAACGAGAGAGCCGATAAACTGGCAAAAGAGGCAGCACTCAAGGGGAAAACCAAGCCAGAATACGATGCATGTCCGGTTTCATACGTAAAGCGACAAATCCGCGAGGATTCGCTTGGCGAATGGAACCGGAGGTACAAATCGGAGGAAAAAGGCGCGGTCACCAAGTTGTTTTTCCCAGACGCTATAAAGGCCCATAAAATTGTAAGAAAGCTGGAACCAACCGGAGTGACGACCCAAATATTCACGGGGCACGGTGGGTTCTCGGAATACTTAACCCGGTTTAAGTGTAAAGAGAACCCATCGTGCATCTGTGAACCAGGTAGGGAATAAACGAGTACGCACGTAATTTTCGAATGCCCTGTATACGGTTACGCCAGACACGAAGCTGAGAACCTACTAGAATGCGATATAACAGCCCAAAATGCAAGTAATATCATCGAAAATAAAAAAGCACGAACAATTTTCCTTGATTTCTGTACAAAAATTGTTAAAAAAGTAATATTAAGAAATAAATAGTTAGATAAGTTATGAATTATATATATTATAATATATATATAAGTTGCATACAAATAAGTTAGATTATAAAAATAATATAGATAAGTACAACTATATGGGAAACTGTAATTAAAATGTAATAAAATATGTAGGATTAAAATAGTAATAACTTAATTAAGTAATATTCTTGTATAAACCTTTTAGAAATAGAATTAGAATAAATTGTAACCCAATTTGGGAGGCTATATAAAATAAAAAAAAAAAAATGAACCCTATCCATCCCATCCTTAAACATATGAAATAAAGAAATAGATATAATACCACATAGTTAATCATTGGCAACCCACCAATGAAAGAATAAAAGAAGGATGAATGAAAGAAAGATACAGTATGAAGGATGAAAGATTGAATAAAAGATAAGAAAGAATGAAAGAGTTGTCAGTTAACAAGGACTCTGACCTCAAGTCGGAGGGTTAGGAGTAGGCTAGCTCGCGGGCCGGGCCTCTGCGCCCGGACAGGAAAAAAAAAAAAAAAAAAAAAAAAAAACCTAACCTAACCTAACCTAACCTAACCTAACCTAACCTAACCTAACCTAACCTAACCTAACCTAACCTAACCTAACCTAACCTAACCTAACCTAACCTAACCTAACCTAACCTAACCTAACCTAACCTAACCTAACCTAACCTAACCTAACCTAACCTAACCTAACCTAACCAGCCGCAGGAGTGAGGCGTAGCATTGGGGAATGGGAATCCGGAAAAACCGTCACAAAGCAAAAAGCCCCAACCTCTCCGAAGAAGGCTGGACTGGCTCCGGCGGGAAACCGCTTCGCCTTATTACAGGCAGGAGGAAGTCCGCCGGTTCCGGCAAAGCCGAAATACGCGAGCAAGACGGCAGAGGGAAGAGCCTGCCTGAACAATGCCAAGATGCAGTTAGGCAGCGCGCGAAACCTACGGACCGACATAAAAACCGAGGTCACGAGGCTGATCGAGAGGTTATACCAGTTGGTAAAAGAGGCGGAAATAGAGGGATCCAAATTAAAAGAAGACCAGGGTGAGATACAAAAAGTTGGTGAGAAACTAATAAACCTGACACCAGACCTGCATTCCCCATCCCCACTATCACCTAGGAGAGAAGCGGAAGTCGGGAAGGAGTTAGTGATGAGGATAGAGGAGCACAGCAGGTTGATAAGGGACAGCAACGACCGCATGGAAGAACTGAAGCAGGTAATAGAAAACCAACAGAAAACCCTGGAGGGAGCGACCTACGCGAGTGTAGTAGCGGCGTCCAGGAGACAGCCCCCGGAACAGGCCGCACTACACTCGGTAGTGATTTCGTCTAAGGACGAAACGGAAACGGGGGAAGACGTTCTGAACAGAATCAGAAAGGCAGTAAACGCAACAGAAGGTGGGATCGCTGTGGAAAGGATACGGAAGGCAAAGGACAGGAAAATAATAGTTGGCTGCAGAACGGAAAAGGAAAGGGACTTAATTAAGGAAAGGCTGAAAGGCACAGAGGCTCACTTAAATGTCCAAGAAGTACGAAACAAGGACCCAATGGTGATCATGAGAGATGTCCTCTCGTACAACCGAGACGAGGACATAATGAAAGCATTGAGAAACCAAAATAAGTTTGTCATGGAGGGTCTAGAGAGCAAAGACCAAAAACTGGAGATCGTGTACAAAAAGCGCACCAGGAACCCGCACACAAGCCACATAGTGCTGAGGGTATCGCCGAAAATCTGGCAAAGACTGATCGAAGCTGGTACCGTGCAAATCGATCTCCAGAGAATCAGGGTAGCAGACCAGTCACCATTGGTGCAGTGCTCTCTGTGCCTAGGCTATGGACATGGAAAGCGCTTCTGTAAAGAGACGATAGAAAAATGCAGCCACTGTGGTGGACCTCATATGAGGGCAGAGTGTGCGGACTGGCTAGCGGGCGCAGCACCGGCGTGCTGTAACTGCATGCAAGCGAAGCTGGACCGGACCGACCACAATGCCTTCAGTCAAGAATGCCCAATCCGTAGAAAATGGGAGTCATTGGCGCGGGCAACCGTAGCCTATTGCTAAGGTGGTCCCAGGTACAAAATCCCCCCCAGTTGAAGCGAGACCATACTATGTAGCCCAAGCAAACTTGCAAAGAAAGGAACTAGCAACAAAAGAGATAATGCTTGAGGCAAACGTAAAAAAGATGGCCTTTGCGCTGCTCCAGGAGCCCTATATTGGAGCAATAGGCAGGGTTAGAGACTATAGAGGTGTGAGAATCTTCCAGTGCACTAAACAAGATGGTGGGAAAGTCAAAGCGGCAATTGCTGTGTTTGACGACGACATAGAAATTATCCAATGTCCAGACCTCACCACCAAAAACATAGTTGTAGTCAAAGCTAAGACTAGTGCCTGGGAGATTGCACTGATCTCCATCTACTTCGAACCTGACCCACAAGCCATCGGGCCATACCTGGAGCAGCTAAAAACGATCCAAGAGCGTATAGGAACAAAGAACCTCATTATAGGAGGTGACGCTAACGCTAAAAGTACTTGGTGGGGGAGTTCCACAGTGAACCAAAGAGGTGAAGACCTGAGCGGAACCCTGGAAGAGATGGGCTTGCAGGTACTCAACGAAGGAGACACCCCGACCTTCTACACAGTAAGGGGGGACAAGGTTTACTCTAGCATTGTCGACATTACGGCCTGCCCGACGGAGATGCTGAACTTGGTGGAGGACTGGAGAGTTGAAGAGGGACTGACGAGCTCTGACCACAACACGATTACGTTTAAAATCAGACTCACAAAAGCTAAAGGAAGAGATATAAAGAGAACAACAAGAGTATATAATAGTAAAAAAGCAAACTGGACCCAGTTTCATGAGAAACTGGCCAGTTTGCTAGAAGAAAATAAAATAAATAAAGCAGAAATAGATAAAATAGAGAACAAATTGGAATTAGAAAATAAGGTAAATATATACATAAAAACAATAATAGAAGCAAGCAACAACAGTATACCTAAAAAGAAATCAAGTAATAAACTTACCTTTCCTTGGTGGTCAGAGGAACTCGTCAAACTCAAGAAGGAAGTCACCACCAGGCGACGCCGAATCCGATGCGCAGCGCCGATCCGAAAGAAGAGGGTCATCGATGAGTACCTGCAAGAAAAAGAAAAATATGAGAATGCTGCCAAGGAGGCTCAGATACGAAGCTGGAAGGAGTACTGCGGGAAACAGAATAAAGAGGGAGTATGGGAAGGAATTATGAGGATCATAAGAGGGACCACAAGAAGACACGAGGACACGCCCTTGGTAAAGGCCGGAAGGACTCTGAGCCCTGCGGAATCGGCGATAATGTTGGCAGAAACTTTTTACCCAGAGGACCAGGAAAATCAGGATGAAGCGAAACACCGACGGATCAGAGCAATAGCTGATCACGCAAACGACTGGGCTCATGATGAAAAACATGACCCAGCGTTTACAATGCAAGAACTAGAATTCGTGGTAAAAAGTTTCAATTCGAAGAAAGCGCCAGGTATCGATGGCCTTACTGCTGACATATGCGAACACGCCATCTCGCAGGATCCGGAGTCCTATCTTGCCCTGGCAAACAAATGCTTGGAGCTGCGGCACTTTCCCATAATCTGGAAGGAGGCAGTGGTGGTAGCTCTGAGAAAACCTGGTAAGGATGACTTCACCAACCCAAAATCATATAGGCCGATAGGTCTTCTGCCAGTCATGGGGAAGATCTTGGAAAAACTCGTAATAGGCCGGGTGAAATGGCACATTATCCCAAAAATAAGCTCTCGCCAATATGGCTTTATGCCCCGAAAGAGCACCGAGGACTCCCTCTATGATCTGATACAATACATACAAGTTAAACTACGACAGAAGAAACTTATTACCGTAGTATCATTAGACATAGAGGGAGCCTTCGACAGCGCGTGGTGGCCAGCAATACGAGCCAGACTGGCAGAGGAAGGATGCCCGGTGAACATCCGAAGGATGCTGGATAGCTACCTCGAAGACAGGAAGGTGAGGTTAAGATACGCCGGTAAAGAGCACGAAAGAAGCACGAGCAAGGGTTGTGTCCAGGGGTCAATAGGTGGTCCAATTTTGTGGAATATTCTACTGGACCCATTATTAAAGGGATTGGAAAATCGTGGCAACTACAACCAGGCGTTTGCTGATGATGTGGTGCTGGTTTTTGACGGCGACACAGCGCTAGAAGTGCAGAGGCAGGCCAATGCTGCTCTTGCCTATGTTCAGGGGTGGGGTGTGGAAAATAAGTTGAAATTTGCGCCTCACAAGACCAAGGCCATGGTCATAACCAGGAAACTAAAGTACGACACACCACTGCTGAGCATGGGTGGGATCAGCATCGGAATGTCAAAAGAGATCAAGATTCTGGGGCTCATTATCGACGAAAAACTGACATTTAATAGTCATACTACATATGTATGCAGGAAGGCTATTAACATTTACAAACAGTTATCCAGAGCCGCCAGAATCAGTTGGGGTCTTCATCCAGAGGTAATCCGCACAATATACAGAGCCGTAGTGGAGCCAATTATCATATATGCGGCCAGCGTCTGGGCGCCGGCAACCGAAAAACTGGGTCTGCAGAAACACCTCAATGCAGTCCAGAGAGGTTTCGCCCAGAAGCTGTGCAAGGCATACCGTACTGTCTCTCTTAACTCGGCACTAATACTGGCTGGGATACTCCCACTCGACCTCAGGATACAAGAGGCAGCCGCCCTGTACCGAGCAAAGAGGGGGGTGCCCCAGCCGGTGATAGGAGATAGAGAGATAGAGATAATGGCTCCATACGAAAGATCTCCCCATCCGGCAAAACATATGTGTCTGGAGTTCGTGACCCTGATGCACCAGCAGGATGTGGAAGTCCACAATAACCAAGCAGTAAGGGTGTTTACCGATGGCAGTAAGATTGAGGGCAAAGTCGGAGCAGCACTGTCCATCTGGAACAGTGAAGCCGAGACCAAAACCCTCAAGCTGAAGCTGTCATCGTACTGCACGGTGTATCAGGCGGAACTACTGGCCATATGCAGAGCCACGGAAGAGATCCTAAAACGGCCCGAGGATACCTTTGGTATATACAGCGACTCTAGGTCGGCGCTGGAAACCGTCACAAACCAGTATGCCACGCATCCCCTGGCCATGGAGATCCGCAACAACCTCACGACCGGCAGACTCCAGAAAAAGGAGATATCCTTGTTCTGGGTGAAAGCCCACGCCGGTCTAGCTGGAAATGAACGTGCGGATCAACTGGCAAAGGAGGCTGCACTCGGACTAAAGAGGAGGCCAGACTACGAAGAGTGTCCGGTTTCATTTATCAAGAGACAAATCCGATTGGAGTCTATTGATAAATGGAACCGGAGATACAAGTTGGGACAGACGGCATCTGTCACGAAGATGTTTCTTCCTGACGTGACAGTAGCCTATAAAATAGTAAGACAATTACAGCCCACCAACATAGTCACTCAGGTTATGACAGGGCACGGTGGGTTCTCAGAATACCTGACTCGGTTCAAGTGTAAGGAGAACCCATCGTGCGTCTGTGAGCCAGATGCCAGTGAGTCGGTCCAACATATTCTTTTTGAGTGTCCCGTCTTTGGTCTAAAGAGATATGAAGCTGAGGTTTCGCTGGATGCCGAGATGAATCCCAATAATGTAAAAATGTTTATGGTAGATGAGACGTTGAGAGGTAGATTTATAAATTATTGCATACAACTGGCAGAAATAGTAATTAATAGAAATAAGTAGTATATAAAATATGTTGATTGTATATTGTAAAAATATATTAAACCAGCATATAAGATAATTAGTATAAGTAAATAGATTTAAGTAATATAGTGCAGTAAGAAACTAGGGTAGTAATAAATTATGTAACCATGTATATATAAAATAGTAGTAATAGAAGTAGTTAAAAATTCTATAATGTCTGTAAAAATATCCTGTATATTCCACTATTGTAACCTGTATTCCTTATTTAGTATCGTATGTAATATGTGTAATAATTTAAGATTAGTTAAGCCCATAGACTGTAAAGCCCAATGGCATGAGGGCAGCGAATAAAATACTCTTGCGTTTTATTAAAGACTCCGATCCCCATGTCGGAGGTTAGGCTAGCTCGCGGGCCGGGCCTCTGCGCCCGGACAGGAAAAAAAAAAAAAAAAAAAAAAAAAACCTAACCTAACCTAACCTAAACTAACCTTTTTTTTTTTTTTTTTTTTTTTTGCTGGGAAAAATGCGTTACGCATGCCCCCCCATTGGGGGATGGGAGGGGTATGTGGGACTCCCCGGTCCACACCGGACCGGTATACCCACTAAACGACCCAGCGGCACTCCGGCATCGTCTGCGTGGAGGAGGATTGGGAAACCGGCAAAAGCCTTTACTTCCAATCCCCCGCCGACGACCGCCCACCTTTACAGTGGGGCCTTCACGTCCCTCCTGACAGGGAGAGACCCGGGAATGACCGTGAGTGCTCGGCCATTCCCGCCCGGCGGAATTGGAGGATACGTGCAATGCGGGAGTAGACGCCCCCGCGCCTATCTCCCGCTATCCTCCACCAAGAGGGGGAAGGCGGTTGTGCCTTCTCCCACCCCTTCTTCGCCTGCGGAGCGGCGCCACGAGAGGGTCATCCTCCCGCGTGCGCTCCGCCGCCTCCTTTTGTGACATCACGTACTCACAAAAGGAGGCGACCGCTGTCCAGGCCCCCTCGCTTCCCAGCATGGAGTTGACCACGCTGGGAAGCGAGAGGTCCGGCCCGACTACCGCAGCTAAGCTGCAACGTGGCTCCGACCACGCCGGGCACACCTCGAGGGTGTGCTGTGCAGAATCCTCCGTCGCACCACAATCATGGCACGACGGAGTCTCCTCTCTTCCGATCCGGTGCAGGTACGATCCGAAGCATCCATGCCCGGACAACACCTGCACCATCCGGAACGAAAGGTAACCGTTGGACCTCTCGAGCCAATCTCGCAGGACCGGCCCGAGAGCGTCCAACGTTCGTCGGCCAAACGCGGCGGAGGCGAGGTCCTCCATCCAGTGGTGGACGATCGCGTCCTTCGCCTCTCGGCGGACGGCCTCCCGCTCTTCCGGGGCAGGGTGCTCCCCGAGAGCCTTACGCCCCGCCCCCCACTCGTACACTCTGGCGAGCACCCACGCTTCGAGCTCCCAGGGAGGGGTGCCCGCCAGAGCGCACGCCGCCGCAAAGCTCCCAGAGGAGTAGGCCCTCGCTACCCGCTGCGCAATGGCCCTTTGAGGCCTGCGGATCGCAGTAGCGTTCTCCCTCCTTCGGAGGGAGTCCGCCCAGATGGGGGCCCCGTAGAGGGCCATGCTCTTCAGGATGCCGGCATACAACTGCCGGCATCGCGCTTTTGGCCCCCCCAGATTCGGGAGGAGCCACGCAAGCGCAGCCGCGGCCTTCAACAGGCGCGTCGACAGCCCGCTGAAGTGCGGGCCGAAGCGCCACCTGCTGTCGAGCACTAGGCCCAGATATTTCATCTGGGCCTTCACGTCGACCCTGACGCCCTCTACGACGATATGAGCGTCAATGGGGATGCGCTGCCGAGGCCCGTGGAAGAACACGGCCTCGGTCTTGTGTAGCGCCACCCCCAATCCTAGCCGGCGGATCCTTCCCGCGACCAAGGATCCGCCAGCCGAAGCCAGGCTCGCCGCCTCTCTGAAGTCACTCCCCCGGGCAGTGAGAAGAGTGTCATCCGCGTAGCAGATGACACTCGTGCCACGGAGGAGAGCTCCCCGCAGGAGCCAGTCAAACCCGATGTTCCACAGGAGTGGCCCTAAAACGGACCCCTGTGGAACACCGGACTCCGCGCCGTACCGCCGAAGCTGGCCCACTTTATCCACAACGAGGACCGCCCGGTCCTCCAAGTAGTTGGCCAGGAGGCCCTGCAAGTACCGAGGCACTCCATGGTAGCGGAGCGCCTCTAGTATCGTCGGGTGGGGGATGGAGTTGAAAGCGTTGGCTATGTCAAATGACACAGCCAAAACCCCCTCCCCTGCCTCCACGGCCTCCCTCACTTGGCCCTTTAGCCGGGACAGCGCGTCAACCGTCGAACGCCCTACTCGAAAACCGAATTGGGCGTCCGACAGGTTCGGCCCTGCCCCCCTCAGGTGGCCATTCAGCCGGGCGGCGATAATCCCCTCGAGCAATTTACCAACCTCATCGAGCAGAACGATGGGCCGGTATGCCGAGGGGGAGTCCGCCGGGCGTCCCTCCTTGCGGAGAAGGCATAATTGCCCCTCCTTCCAGGGTTTCGGGAACCTTCCAGTCGCGAAACACGCGCTGAAGAGGTCCCGAAACCTATCCTCCATTTGGGTGGCAGCGATGGCCACCACCCGTGCGGGGACGCCGTCCGGCCCGGGGGCCGTCTTCTTGGCGCGGAGGCGGAGCGCCGCCACTCCCAATTCCACCTCCGTGATTGGAGGGATCTCCTCCTCCGGCGGAACTGCCTCCCGCGGTGGGTCCATCACTGGTGGGGTGAAGCTGGTCCCGGGTGGAAAGAAGGACCGAACCACCCCATCCAGCAATGG
Source organism: Philereme vetulata (assembly GCA_918857605.2). Taxonomy (NCBI): domain Eukaryota; kingdom Metazoa; phylum Arthropoda; class Insecta; order Lepidoptera; family Geometridae; genus Philereme; species Philereme vetulata. The sequence continues at coordinate 9,609,791 of OU975451.1, read as the reverse complement.
CGGCTCGAGGGTCTCCGCAAGTGGGGGACCGAAGGGACGCAGTTTGTTCCGCGCCGCCTTGTACGGTCTCCCATACGGGTCCCTGTCGAGACCCTCCAGCATCTCGGCTCTCGCCGCATCATCGGCGGCGATCATCGCCGACTTGAGGACCTTCTTTGCCACTACGTAAGAGGCGTAGAGAAGGTCCTCGTTCTCAGGGTCCCGCAAGCTGCGCCGTCGGCTCCGCGTGTAGGCCCTCCTGGCCGCCACGCAGGCGGCCCGGAGCCCCGCCAGTTCTTCCGACCACCAATAGACGGCGCGACGGGGAGGTGGACGGCGAGACCGAGGCATGCTGGAGTTGCACACCTCGGTCAGGGACCTCCTCAGTTGGGCCGCTGCGGAGTCCACGTCCAGGACGACAGCAGGAGGCGTGAGCCAGTCCTGGAGGAACGCCGTCTCCTTTGCTGCCTCACGGTCGAGACGGGTAAGAGCCCACCGTGGAAAGGGAGATCGGCTCGAGGGAGGCGACCTCCGGGGGCTCTGGGTGGAGATGTCGAACTGCACATATCGGTGGTCCGACAAGGTCTCCACCATCTCCACCCGCCAGTTCACTACGCGGGCGGCCAGGACAGGGGTGGCAAACGAGACGTCCACCACCGACCCCCCCCCCATCGCCGCACACACGTCTGGACCGTCCCTCTGTTGAGGAGGGACACACTACACAAAACCGCCCAAAATTCGACGGCGGGTCCCCTGACGTTGCAAGAGGCGGCCGGGTTGCCCCAGGTCACCGACTTTGCGTTCAGGTCGCCTAATACGGCGACCTGTCGCGGCGCCGCCCTACCCACAACTGCGGTGAGGATTTCGAGAAAGTTCTCGAAATCCTGGAGAGGGCGGTTTTGGGAGAAATAGACGCCCACCAGGGCTATATCTCCCCACGCGGCGGCCACGTATCCCGGTCCCCTCTCTAAGAGCGAGAGGGGAGGGGAGTCTGTGGAAGACCGCGAAACCAACGCCACCAGGCCATCCTGATCGCCCAGCCAACGGCCGGGGATTGAGTACGGCTCGGCAACCACCGCCACGTCTACCAACCACTCAGCCATGGCCTGCATTAGCAGGTCCCGGGCTGCTTTGCAGTGGTTGGTGTTCGCCTGAAGGATGCGATGATCGACTCTATCCATCAATCGGACATCGCACCCCCCTCGTCGGCCGCCGAGATTCCCGCTTCAGGGGCGGCGGTTGCAGCGGCAGGCGGGCTCGGTACCGGAACTTTACCCTTTTTAGGGGGAGGATTGCAGTTCCTCCCCAACATAATGTGTCCCGCCGGGCGGCCGCTTGCTGCGCACACTGCACAGTGTGGCGTGGCAGCCTTGCAGGAGGCGGACTTGTGCCCCTCCTTGCCGCAGCGGTAGCAGCTGTCCGTCCTATCCACCTTGGACGGACAGAGGGCCCGCGTGTGCCCGATTCCGAAGCACCTGAAGCAGCGTAGAGGCTGATCTTCAAGTGCCCGGATTCTGCACGAGCTGAAACCTATCAGAAGTCGTCCTTTAGCGAGGACGGCTTTAGCTGCGACGACGGGGCACTCAAGGCGGATAGTGCCCATGCCACCGCGGCCGGGCCTGATGTCCCGACCCTGCACCGCTGCTACGTCGCAGCCCCCTGTTGCTGCGATCGCCGCCACGACCTCCTCTTTGGTGACCGAGTCGTCCAGACCGGTCACCTCCAAGGCCGCAGACCTAACGGGCCTGACGACCTTAGCCGCGTCCGCGATGGCCTCTCGCAATTTACTTGCGAAGAGGTCCGCGTTGGCGCCACCCTGGGCCCCCGGGAACTCGAAGATTCGAGCCCCGGTTTGGGTCTGGCGGCACGCGACTGCCCCGATTCCCAATGTTATGGGATCGACGTTGGCACGAGCCCGCTTGAGAACGGACTCGTACGTCTCACCCCGCTCCGCAGCCTCCGTGGTGAGCGTCACCACGACGGCCGCGGTTTTGGGAGGAACCAGGGGCTTCCTTCCGCCAGCTGGGGCCCTTTTGGCTGCGGAGGCAGCGGCAATGGGCTTGGGGCCGACTTTTTCCCTTTCCCCTTCCCCTTTCCCTTGCCAGTCACCTGGGACGGGCAGGAAGGAGTGGCGGTGGGGGTGGCAGGGGCGGCGGCCGTTCTCGCCTTGTTTTTCGCCTTGCCCTTTCCCTTATTAACCACTTCCGTCCACGACTGGTTGGATGGAGTGGTTGAAGGTAGTTGGGCGTCCTCCTTTTGAGAGGATGGCCCCGGCTGGTTCAGCCTCTTGGCCGCCGCCAGCGGTGGTCGGAGGCGTTTTTCGGGAAGAAGCCTGTCCTCGATGCCAGCAAGGCAGGCTCTCGTAAAGGCCCTTTCCTCCATGACCACCTTGCGGATGATATCCTCAAAGTTGGAGGGGGGGCCTTCAGCCGCTGGTCTGGGGTCGGTCTGAGTAGGCCGTGCCGTGACTTCGGCCAGCTTCTTGCGCAGCTGCCCGACCTCCGACCGCAGGTGGACGGTATCCTCCAAGTTGTAGGAGGAGTCTTCAGCCGCTGGTCTGGGGTCGGCCTGAGTTGGTCGGGCCATGACTTCAGCCAGCTTCCTGTGCAGCTGGCTGACTTCCGACTGCAGGCGGTCGACCTTTGCCTGCAGTTGCCGCGTCTCATCCGTTTCGGTGCGCTGCACCAGCTCCCGGATGATACCGCGCATGCTCGCAGCCCTGCACTTCAGGGACTTTTGAAAAGTCCCCTTTAGGTTGGAGGACTTAGAGGCCACGACCACTATCTCGTCCGCGTCCTCTTGAGCCATGCGCTCTAGCTCGGTCAGGGAGTGGTCCGCGTACAGGACGCAGGACGCACCGTACCCAGACATGGCCCGAGCAGTGCGCGCCCGCTGCTCCTTAGCGGCGACCTATTCTTCCAGGTCCCGCTGGAGCTGCGTCCGCCGAGCTAGGTTTAGCTGGCGTTGGGCATCTGCCAGGCCCACGTCGTGGGTGTCCACCACAGTCGAGGACGAAGAAGGCTTTTTAGCCTTCATCTTCTTCGACCTGGTGCTCCTCGTCGAGTCCGAGGAGCCTTCACCACCATCGTCCTTTAAGAAGGCCCGCTTGCGCTTTTGAAGGCGATCTTCGACCTCCATCGCCGAACTCGTGTCCGACTCAAGCGCATTGTAGTCGGAGTCCGACCTACAGTACAAGCTAGCCGCAGATGGTGCGCGGCTAGCTTCTGACGCCGAAATGGCATCGTCAGCGGGGCCCTGAGAAGGGCCTTTTGGTTGGCCCTGAGAAGGGCCTTTGGGGTGGCCCTTAGAAGGGCCTTTTGGTTGGCCCTTAGAAGGGCCTTTTTTAAAACGCCCGGAGGCGTCCCGCAATGAACGCGTTGCCACCTCAGACGCAAGCGTCTCAGGCGCAGCCACGCATTCCACCTCTTCATCGCTCCCTACCGTCTTACCTAACCTAGAAGTATGCAAATTTTTCATCATAACTAATCCCACGAGTACGTGGGAAGGGTGGGTCGCCCCGGACAGTGCCCACTGTAACCGGGGAAGTCTGGCGTAACCCGCTCAGGGGAGCGACACTTCCCTGGCGGGGGACGCAGTAGCGACTGAAACTCCGTTCAGCCTTCCAGGCCTCACGCTGCGCCGCCGCTTACCTTCGGGTGATTTTTTATAGAGGTTGTCTTCCTCGCGGCCCGGGCGACCAAGCCAAGGCCTATCGGTCCCGCTCAGATCGCGAAACATGACCACGACCATGTTGCGGGATTACGATCAGCCGGTGGCAGGGAAGAAACTCCCACTGCCTGCCCGGCGGCAGGGTGAGTGCACGCCAAGGCCCGACTCCTCTTCTCCAGCTAACCTGAAAAGGCAATCCGCCTTTGGCTTCACTCCAAGCCAAGCGCCAGCCCACTCGGAATCCCGCGAGGAAACTGACCCACACAGCCGCCGCACGGGAACCTGGCGGGATGACGCCTCCTACCTTACAGATGGCTCCACAAGCCCATCCCGACTCCATCCACTCCGCCCTCTGCTACTCAGAGGGACGCGCGGAGAAGTCCAACCTACCTACCTACCCATCCTACCCCACCGACAGAGTGCCGGCGCCTGGTGGTTTCTGTTACGTCTATTTCTGATGGAAATAGACCAATAGCGGGCAGCAACCGCGAGAAGGAACGACCCCACCAGACTTGCCTTGAGGATCTACACGACCTGCGCTCTCCCTCAAAGCCATTCGCCTCATTACTCGCTCCCGATTCCGATTTTACCCAGAGGACCAGGAAAGTCAAGACAATGCAGACCACCGACGGATCAGAACAATAGCCGATAACGCAAACGACTGGGTGTATGATGAACAACATGACCCAGCGTTTACAATGGAAGAGCTGCAATCCGCGGTCAAAAGCTTTAGTCCGAAAAAAGCCCCGGGTATAGATGGCCTTACAGCCGACATATGTGAGCATGCCATCTCGCAGGATCCGGAGGCCTATCTTGCTCTGGCGAACAGATGCTTGGCACTGCGGCACTTTCCTACAATCTGGAAGGAAGCCGTGGTGGTAGCTTTAAGGAAACCCGGCAAAGACGACCTCACCAACCCAAAATCGTATAGGCCGATAGGACTTTTGCCAGTCATGGGAAAGATCTTGGAGAAACTGGTAATAGGACGGGTAAAATGGCACATAGTTCCCAAATTAAGCACTCGTCAGTATGGTTTTATGCCGCGGAAGAGCACCGAGGACTCCCTCTATGATCTGACACAATACATACAAGATAAACTACAACAGAAGAAACTCATTATTGTAGTATCCTTAGACATAGAGGGAGCCTTCGACAGTGCGTGGTGGCCCTTAATACGAGCTAGATTGGCAGAGGAAGGGTGCCCGGTTAATATCAGAAGGATCCTGGATAGTTACCTTGAGGATAGGTTACCTAGAATCCGAATTCGAAGAAAGGCCGGTGTCGTGTTCACGAAGGCCAGCGGAAAGCCGACCCACGAAGCATGAGTTGCCCCCCCCCCAGAGTACGAGGGGCAGCCCTCCACTCCGGATGAAGTGGAGGAGTGGGATTCCCCCTTGCGGGGACCCACCTGGGGACCATTTTTACTTATGCTTTGGTTCATTTGGTTTATCCTCCAATGCTCCACATCGTCGTCTCTTTTTTCAGGGGTGAGCTTCCCTGTCAGCGCGCCCTGAAAAGGACGCACCCGCCTCGCCTGACAGGCCCATAATTGGCCCCGCCGAGTTTGATGCGCTTAATCTAGCTCCTACTTCTAACCCTGTCCGGTATGAGTAGCCTCACCGGTGTAGCCTTGAGGATCATTGGAACATGTAAGCGACAACACCGCCAGCAAAACGCCGGCCAACTCGGGGTCCCATGAGGAGACTGACCCATTCAGCCGACCCACGGGAAACTAAGCCGGACGACACTATACCAGCAGTGACAGCCACAATCCTCGGACGAATCCTTGGATCCCCCCACAGATGGCTAGCCCGTCCCATCTTCATCCACTACGCCTTCTGCTACGCCAGAGGGACGTGCGGAGAAAATATCCTTCTACAATTTACCCCTGACTATAACTATTCCCCCCTACATTCCAAACCCTACCCAGCGGATAAGGTAATGGAATGTCCCAACTCAGTCCAAACCCAACAACACAGAATCCCAAGCCCACCCACCCTACCCCACCGACAAGTGCCGGCGCCTGGTAGTTTCAGTAACGTCTATTTCTGATGGAAATAGACCAAAACGGGCAGCAACCGCGAGAAGGCCGACCCCACCAGACTTGCCTTGAGGATGTACACGACCTGCGCTCTCCCTCAAGACCATACGCCTCCCTACTCGCTCCCAGATCCGAGTAAGGAAGACCTGGATTTATCCAAAACAAGCGGCCGAAGCACGCAAGCTAGGCATAGCAACTACTAATGGATAAACCCAGACCCGCCTAACCTAACCTAACCCTTTGTTTTTTTTTTTTTTTTTTTTGCGATGGGAAAATGCTTTACGCGTGTCTTTTAACTCGGGGAGAGCTAAAGGGGTCTGTCGGACTCTCCGCACAACCAACGGCATACCGACTAAAAACCCACCGATATACCTTCATTCACCTCAGTGCCAGTGCATCATCAAACCGCCCATCGGATGAGTGGTTCGATGCTGCACTAGCACCTGACAAGGTCACGGGGTCCCGATTGGATTCAACCGCGGCCCTGTCGGTTAATGTCCGCCTTAAGCGGACCCCTCCGTCCCCCTCCTGGGAGGGAGAGGAATGTCCTGGAATATGGAGAACATTCCCCAGCGTAGAAGGCCTGTGCGATGCTGGGTCGGAGCTCCCCGCACCCGAACCCTGCTGGCCTCCATCGAGCTGAAAAAGGCGAAGAAACTGTCTTTGCCTCCTTCCGGTCCTTCGTCTGCGGAGTGGCTCAGCGAGAGGATCATCTTCTCTGATACGCTCCGCAGCCTCCTTCTGAGACATAACTTCGTCACAGAAGGCGATTACGGCATCCCAGGCTCTAGCGCTGCTAAGCATAGCCTGAATTATGCTCGGCAGCGAGAAATCCCGGCCTACCATTGCCACCAGCGCCTGCCGTTGTGTTGTCCAGGCAGTAACCTAACCTAACCTAACCTAACCTAACCCAGTCTGGCTCCAACTGCACTCCGGAGCGCCCACTTACAATACCTCTACGCGAAAAAATTATCAAAAATTTTAAAAAGTGTTAAATAAGTGCCGTGTGATATATCAAAATTTGAGAAATCACGAGGCGCACACGGCTGTGCAAACGCTGTGTCGCTAAGTGGTTTCGTCACCGAGTTGTCACAGAAAAAGTGAAAAGTTTGAAAGTTAAAAGTGGATTTTACTCAAGTTCTGCAGCGGTGACGTATTCTTTTTAAAGTGGAATTTTTTTATTAAATTAATTTTTTATTCTGGAAGGCCTCAAGGAGCACTACGATTTTTCTGCTTTTCCCGATTTTTCCCGCGCAGGAGCGCGGAGATAAAAGCAGAAAAGCCAAAACCACGTGGCCACGAGGTCAGCGATCCAGGGCAGCCAGGAAGAAGCTGACAACGGAAGCACCAGGACGCCGCTGCGGAGATCAGGGAGGCACTTTTTATTTTTGTCTAGGTATATTTTTGACAAAGATATAACTGTTTTAAATTTTTGTAAATTTTAGAAATTTTTATCTCTTCGAAAAAATCTGTGACGTATATATTTTAAATTTGTTTTACATAGATCTTAAGGCCCCCAACATTATATAAAAATTTCGATATAGGTTGATCAGCTAGTTTTAGAGAAAAACATTTTTGAAAATTCAAGGGGTACACGAGGTACCCCTAATTTTAAAGTTAAAATTAAAATAGGGAATTTTTTTTAATATTTATTAAGAGGCTTATGCAAAATTTCGAAAATTTTAGGCAGATATTCAATTAGTTAGGATACTTTTAGGTTAAATTATTGTGTTTTTTGTAATTATAAAATCATGGGGGGGGACTTATCAACACGTGACCCAACCCAAGCCATTGTGTGAGTTGTGCTCTTCGAAACAAGCCCAAACACGGCCCACTTTGGATAATTATTGCCGGAGTTAGTTCTGGAGCGGCCATTTGCGACGCCATCTTGGATTGTTTTGAACGGGCATAACTCTCGTAAGAGTGGTCCGATTGTGACGGGGTTTCCACTGTTGATACCTTTACTGCCCCCTCCCTGACTTGATATTAGTTGGGGCTCTAGGTAGAGCAAAATTTTTTTTTGCTCTACCTATTGTGCAAGTGGCTAGACGGGGTCGAGCCAAGCACGACCGTCGAAATCCCGAAGCTCTAGCTTCAAAATTGACTAAGATACGGGTATTTTTCATGATAGGCGCCATCTTGTTCCGCCATCTTGGAAAACTTTAAAGCTTCATATCTCTGGAACCCGTTGCCCGATTTCGACGGGGTTTTCTTTGTTAGGTTTATTATATACAGGACTACCAACGTGGACATAAAGTAGGACTCTAGGTAGAGTCTTGAAAATTTAGCTATTTTATTTTGTTTTATCTGATTTTTTTTTTATATCTGTGTATTAACGTATAGCGCGCACGCTGACACTGACACACCTATGTAGAGTTTGATAGTCTACATAGAGCACACCTGTTTTTGACCTATTTCGACAGCGCTTTCACGTTGTAGTTGCCACGACAAACGACGACGATGTACCTAAAACAATGAAAGACACAGAATTAATATAATTTTAGTACATAGATAATAAAATACTTATATAACTTATACAAACCTTAACTATTATCTAGACCTTTTAATTATTAAATTGACGCACCCTCTGTGTGTCAGAGTTGAATTGACACCGGAATGTTTGGTTTCCGCACCCCAGTAAAAAAGACAAGCGACATAAAACCTCAAAATTCTTCGACTTTTCCAATTGGGACTGAGATGGCAGGACCATCCCAAGTAGAGGTGTTGGCTTCAGAACCAACCCAAACATCAAAGGTAAGGCGTAGTATAGGGGAGTGGGAAACCGAGAAACTGAATTTACAACTCAAGGCCCCGGAGTCCACAAAACCAAAATCAAAGCCTACGCTCTCACAAGAGACAAAAACTGGGTCCCAACGTACATTCGCGGAAAAAACAAAAAGCCCACCGAAGGAGAAACAAAAATACACTGAGCGGCTGGCGGAGGCAAAGGCCTGTGTTGTTAGAGCAAAAACTAGCATAGGGAACGCCAGAAATATAAAACCAGAAATAAAAACAGAGGTTACTCTGGCAATAGACAGGCTCTACCAGCTGGTAAAAGAGGTGGAGAGTATAAAAGGACAAGCGAGTAAACAGAATAAAGAACAGGAGGAAGAAACAGCATCAGAAAAGGAACAGCCAAGAAATGAAAGTGATTGGATCCGAATTTTGGAGGATCACACTAAACGCATAGAGGAAAACAACGACAAAATGGATAGGTTAAAAGAAACCATCAAAAAACACACGGAAGCCCAAGCAAACCAGACATACGCGAGTGTCACAGCGGCATCCAGGAGGCTGCCCCTGGAACAGACCGCTCTACACTCGGTAATAGTCTCGTCCAAAGTAGAAACAGAAACAGGAGAAGACGTTTTGGACAGAATTAGGAAAACGATAAACGCAAAAGAAGGCGATGTCGCAGTAGAAAAGATCCGGAAGGCCAAAGATAGAAAAGTAATAGTAGGCTGCAGAACAGTGAAGGAAAGAGACTTGATAAAGGAAAGAATGAAAGGTGCAGAGGACCATCTAAACGTCCAGGAGGTAAAAAACAAGGACCCTCTGGTGATCCTGAGAGATGTTTTCTCCTACAACAAGGACGAGGACATCCTTGGGGCACTACGGAATCAGAACAAAAACGTCATGAAAGACCTAGAAGAGCACCAGCATAAACTGGAGATCCTATACAGGAAGCGTACCAGGAACCCACACACGAACCACGTGGTACTGAGGGTGTCGCCCAGGATGTGGCAAAGGCTGGTCGGCATCTGTACAAATCGATCTCCAAAGAGTGAGAGTGGCGGATCAGTCACCACTCGTCCAGTGCTCATTGTGCCTAGAATATGGACACGATAGGCGCTTTTGTAAAGAAACCGCAGAAAAGTACAGCCACTGCGGCGGACCGCACATGAGGGCACAGTGTGCAGACTGGCTCGCGGGTGCGGCTCCATCGTGTTGCAACTACATGCGCGCAAAGCTGGACCGGTTCGACCACAATGCTTTTAGTCAAGAATGTCCGATTCGGAGGAAATGGGAGTCACTGGCGCGGGCAACCGTAGCCTATTGCTAAGGGCGTCCCAGGTGCAGAATCCCCTCCAGCTAGAGCAAGGCCATACAGCGTAGCCCAAGCAAACTTGCAGAGAAAGGAACTGGCAACCCAAGAGATTATGCTTGAGGCTAACAAAAAGAAGATGGCCTTTGCGCTGCTCCAGGAGCCCTATATTGGGGCAATAGGCAGGATGAAAGACTATAGAGGAGTCAGAATCTTTCAGTGCACAAATCAAGATGGTGGAGTTGTCAAAGCGGCAATTGCGGTGTTTGACAATGATATAGAGTTCATCCAATGTGCGGACTTTACCACTAACAACATCGTAGTAGTAAAAATAAAGACCACTGCCTAGGACATCACAATGATTTCCTTCTATTTTGAACCAGATCCACAAATCATGGAACCTTACCTGGAGCAGCTAAAAAGCATTAAAGAGCACATGAGCGCAGGATACCTCATAATGTGCGGCGATGCAAATGCAAAAAGCATCTGGTGGGGAAGCTCGTCTGTAAACCAAAGAGGGGAAGATTTGAGCGGAACCCTAGAAGAGATGGGCTTGCAGGTACTCAACGAAGGAAACACCCCGACATTTTACACTGTAAGAGGGGACAAATTCTACTCCAGCTGCATAGACATTACTGCCTGCTCGACGGAAATGTTGGACTTGGTGGAAGATTGGCGAGTGGATGAGGGACTGGCGAGTTCCGACCACAACGCGATCACATTCAAAATAAGATTGAAAAAAGCTAAAGCTATAGAACTAAAACGAACGACAAGAATTTTCAATAGTAAAAAAGCAAACTGGAACCAGTTTCACGAGGAACTGGCCAGTTTGCTAGGAGACAACAAAATTAACAAAGAAGAAATTGAGAAAATAGATAATGAATTAGAATTAGAACAAAAAATAGAAACATACATAAGTTCAATAATAAAATCTAGTAATAATAGTATACCAAAAACCAAAACAAGCAATAAATTTACCTTACCATGGTGGTCGGAAAAACTCGCCAAACTCAAGAAGGAGGCCACTACCAAGAGACGCCGAATCCGATGTGCAGCGCCGATCAGGAAGAAAAAAGTAGTCGATGAGTACCTGCAAGCTAAGGAAAGATATGAGAATGAAGCCAAGAAAGCCCAGACGAAGTCTTGGAAGGAATTCTGAGGAAAACAGGACAAGGAGGGACTCTGGGAAGGAATAATGAGAGTGATCAGGAGGACAACGGGAAGGATGGAGGACCTACCTTTAAAACGGGATGGTAAAACTTTGAGCGCGGCGGAATCAGCAGAAATGTTGGCTGAAACATTTTACCCAGAGGACCAGGAAAGTCAAAACAATGCAGACCACCGACGGATCAGAACAATAGCCGATCACGCAAACGACTGGGTGTATGATGAACAATATGACCCAGCGTTTACAATGGAAGAGCTTCAATCCGCGGTCAAAAGCTTTAGTCCGAAAAAAGCCCCGGGTATAGATGGCCTTACAGCCGACATATGTGAGCATGCTATCTCGCAGGATCCGGAGGCCTATCTTGCTCTGGCGAATAGATGCTTGGCACTGCGGCACTTTCCTACGATTTGGAAGGAAGCTGTGGTGGTAGCTTTAAGGAAACCCGGCAAAGACGACCTCACCAACCCAAAATCGTATCGACCGATAGGACTTTTGCCAGTCATGGGAAAGATCTTGGAGAAACTGGTAATATGACGGGTAAAATGGCACATAGTTCCCAAATTAAGCACTAGTCAATATGGCTTTATGCCCCGGAAGAGCACCGAGGACTCCCTCTATGATCTGACACAATACATACAAGATAAACTACAACAAAAGAAACTCATTATTGTAGTATCCTTAGACATAGAGGGAGCCTTCAACAGTGCGTGGTGGCCCTTAATACGAGCTAGATTGGCAGAGGAAGGGTGCCCGGTTAATATCAGGAGGATCCTGGATACCTTGAAGATAGGAGGGTGAAAGTTAGATACGCTGGTGAAGAACATGTTAGAAGCACAAACAAGGGATGTGTCCAGGGGTCGATAAGGGGTCCAATTTTATGGAATATCTTACTAGACTCATTGTTGAAGGGTCTCGGAAATCGTGGCAATTACAACCAAGCGTTTGCCGATGATGTGGTGTTGGTTTTTGACGGTGAAACAGCACTAGAGGCACAAGGACAGGCCAATTCCGCTCTCGCCTATGTTCAGGAGTGGGGTGTCAAAAATAAGTTAAAATTCGCGCCGCACAAGACGAAAGCAATGGTCATAACTCGAAAACTGAAATACGACACACCACTGCTGAGCATGGGTGGGATAGGCATAGAAATGTCCACAGAAATTAAAATCCTTGGGTTCATTCTCGACGAAAAACTAACTTTCAATAGCCACGCAACATATGTGTGTAAAAAGGCGTTGAACATCTACAAGCAGTTGTCGAGAACCGCAAGAATCAGTTGGGGTTTGCACCCGGAGGTAATCCGGACAATTTATGGCGCCGTCGTGGAGCCAATAATTATGTATGCATCTAGCGTCTGGGCGCCGGCAACCGAAAAACTGGGTCTGCAGAAACATCTTAACGCAGTCCAGAGAGGTTTCGCCCAGAAGTTGTGCAAAGCATACCGCACTGTCTCCCTTAACTAAGCATTGGTACTGGCGGGGATACTTCCACTTGATCTCAGGATACAAGAGGCAGCCGCCCTGTATCAGGCCAAGAGGGGAGTACCTCAGCCAGTGATCGGAGATAGGGTGATAGAAAAAATGGCTCCATACGAGAGATCTCCCTATCCAGCGAAGCATATGTGCCTGGAGTTCGTGAGCTTGATGCACAAACAGGATGTGGAAATCCACAATAACCAAGCAGTAAGAATTTACACCGATGGGAGCAAAATTGAGGGCAAAGTTGGAGCTGCATTGTCCCTATGGAACAATGTAGCCGAGACCAAAACCCTCAAGTTGAAGCTCGCCTCGTACTGCACGGTGTATCAGGCGGAACTGCTGGCCATATGCAGAGCCACGGCAGAAATACTAAATACTCTGAGATTACCTTTGGTATATATAGTGACTCTAGGTCGGTGTTGGAGACCGTCACAAACCAATACGCCACTCATCCCTTGGCCATGGAGGCCCGCAACAACCTCAGGACCGGCAGACTCCAGAGAAAGGAGATATCCTTATTCTGGATCAAGGCCCATGCCGGTCTTGAAGTAAACAAACGTGCGGACTGCCTGGCAAAGGAGGCGGCTCTAAAGTTGAAAAGGAAGCTGGACTACGAGGAATGCCCGGTTTCATTTATCAAGAGACATATCCGTTTGGAGTCGATTGATAAATGGAACCGGAGGTATAGGTTGGGGCAGACAGCGTCTGTCACAAAAATATTCCTCCCTGATGCGGCAAAAGCCTACAAAATAGTAAAGAAACTTCAGCCGACCAATATTGTTACGCAGGTGATGACGGGGCACGGTGGGTTCTCAGAATACCTGAACTGGTTCAAGTGTAAGTAGAACCCATCGTGCATCTGTGAGCCCGATGTAAATGAGACAGTGCAACATGTCCTCTTTGAGTGCCCTGTCTTTAGATTAAAGAGATATGAAGCTGAGTTGTTGTTGGATGGCGAAATAAAGGCGGAAAATGTAAAACTATTTATGACTGACAACGTAATGAGAGATATTTTCATCAACTACTGCATACAGGTAGCAAACCAAGTGATAATTAGAAATAAATAGCAAAATAAGATACGTTGAATATATATATTGATATATATATATATTAAAACAGCATATAATGAGATTAGTATAAGTAACTATAAGAAGCATAATGCAGTAGTAAGCTAGGATAAGATAAAAATATGTAAACAGTACAAAATATATGAATAACAATCATAAGAAGTAAAACTTAAGTTAAGTTAAGTTATAAAGTTCTGTAAAACCTCCCTGTTTTTCCGCAAACTGAAAACTCTTACCTGTGCAAATTGTACTCATTAAATGTAATATATAAGAAGTAAGTTAGTTAAGCCTCATTGAATTGTAACCTAGAAATATTAAAATTAAGTCTCCATGTAAACTGCAGTAATCGTGTAATAAGTTGATCAATAAGAATGTAAATAATATAAAAAATTTAGTTAGATATGTACCGCCCAATGGCATGTGGGCAGCGAATAAACAAACTTTGAGTTTTATTAAAAACTCTGACCACCAAATCAGAGGGTTAGTCCTCGTACCTAGTGTCATTTCGAGATGACGTACGGGTAGGACAAAAAAAACCTAACCTAACCTAACCTTTTTTTTTTAGCGTGTGGAAATCCCCTCGGACCGTCACCCCGCCGGGGCTCTCGTTCGGCGGGGCGGTGTGTCGGACTCGAACCGACTAAAACCACACGGTGTGCCCTCTTTGCGCTTCCAGTTTAGGAGGGGTCCAGGTAGTTATCGCCTTCTGGACCCCTCCCAGCGCCGGCCCGCTCCTGGCGCGGGCTCCGTCTCAAGGACCTCTCTTAGGCGACGTCCGGCACACGCGGACGCCGCCCCCTCGCGGCTGGCCAAACTAATGCGGGTGGAGGGGAGAACCCATCCCGTCCACCGCGGCCATACTCAGGGCGGCATGAGGCGCAGGAAAGCGCGCCTCCGCCGCCCGGTTCGCCGGCAGCGGATCGGGTCCGAGTGGAAGTCGTCCTCCCGGACCTTCTCCGCCGCCTCCTTCTGCGAGATTACTTCCTCGCAGAAGGTTGCGACCGCGGTAAAACAACTGTCGCTACCGGCCATGGAGCGAACTACGGCCGGTAGCGAGAGATCCGCTCCGATGACTGCAGTGAGGGCCCGGCGCTGCGTCGCCCATGCGGGGCAGACCGCCAGCGTGTGCTGGGCCGAATCCTCACTGCAGTCGCAGTGGTGGCAGGCGGGACTCGATTCCCTCCTAGCGACCGAGTACAGGTACTTTCCGAAGCAACCGTGCCCGGAAAGCACCTGCGTCAGCCGGAAGGAAAGAGTCCCGTGCTGCCGCCCTGCCCACTCGGCGATGACCGGCTGGAGAGCATCCACGGCGGTGAAGCCAGCGCGTGGAGTCTCCAGCCGGAACGACAAATCTGACCATGGTGGCTCGGCGAGCGGCTTCGCGTCACTCGCGCACGTCTTCGGGCGGAGGGCGAAATCCGCTCTCCGCCCGGAAGTCAGCCACTCGCCGATAAACTTCGGCGAGCCACTTCCGCCTCCAAATCCCACGGGGGTGTTCCGGCCAAGGCGCAAGCCGCCTCGGTGGACACCGTGCGGTATCCGCGTATGGCTCTGACCGCCAATATCCTCTGGGGGCGCCAGAGGCGCGCCCTATTCGGGGCGGTCAGAGCCGCCACCCACACCGGTGCACCATACAGCGCCATGGACCGGACAACCCCCGCGTACAGCCGCCTCGTGGGAACACTGGCCCCGCCCAAGTTGGGCAAAAGTCGCCCTAGGGCGGAGGCAGTGTCCACCAGCTTCGGACCAAGCTGTCGGAAGTGCTCGTGGAAGAGCCACCTACCGTCTAGGACCAGACCCAGGTACCTCATCTGGGCCCGGACCGGTACGAGGACCGAGCCGACCTCGATTGAGGCGCCGGCGGGTGGACCACGATGGGGCCCATGAAATAATAGGACCTCCGTCTTATCCAGGGCCACCCGTAATCCCAACGCCTCAATGCGCCCGACCACCTGGGAAACTTTCGTGGCGGCCAGGCGCGCCGCCTCCTGGAAGTTAGCCCCCCGGGCCGTGAGTAAGGTGTCATCCGCGTAGCAGATTACACCCAGCCCGGGGGGGAGACGCCCTCCTAGGGCCCAGTCGTACCCGATGTTCCACAGGAGAGGTCCTAGGACAGACCCCTGCGGAACACCGCACGACATGGCCCTGCGTCTCAAGATGCCATCTCGGTCCTCATACATGACGGTTCGCTCCTCAAGATAGTCCGCCACCAGCCGCCTCAGGTACTCCGGCGCTCCGTGGTAGCGGAGCGCTTCCCTGATGCAGCTGAATGGCAGACTATTGAAGGCGTTGGCGATGTACAAGGACACCGCCAACACCACTCCGCCGCAGTTCACGGCCTCCTCGGTCACGGTCCTAAGGCGCATTACGGCATCGATCGTCGAACGCCTTTCTCGGAAACCGAATTGGGCGTCCAACAGATCGGGGCCAACCTCGCAGAGGTGCCGGACGATGCGGGCAGAGAGCACCCTCTCAAAAAGTTTACCCGCCTCGTCCAGCAACACGATAGGCCTATAGGCCGCGACTGATTCGGCAGACCGTCTTGGCTTCTGCAGCAGGACCAGCTTTCCGCATTTCCAGCGCTCAGGGAAGCGTCCGCCAGGCTAGCGTCCAACACTTCCCTGAGGTGATCCGACATGTAGTCGAGGGCTCGGGCCATCACTCGGGCTGGAACCCCGTCCGGCCCGGGGGCGGTGTTCTTGGATCGAATCCGTAGAACAGCCGCCCCCAACTCCGATTCCCTGACGGGCGGAGCATCAACCTCGCTGCCCCCGTCGTCTCCGGCTGATGCAGCCATCGACGGGGGTGTGTGCTCCGCCCGCTGCGGGAATAGGCCCTCGACCACTTCCTGCAGGAAGCTGGGCTGGAAAGTCTCCGTAAGGGGGGGGCCCGACGTGCGGAGCTTTTGACGCACCGCACGATAAGGGCGACCCCAGGGGTCACGCTCGGGACTCTCCAGCATCTCTTCTCCACTGACATCCTTGGCACGGCAGATGGCCAGCCTCAGAGTTTTCCGAGCTTCACGGTACTCCTCATGAAGCCGGTCCACCTCCTCACCGACCCCGCGGTGACGCCGCCGACTACGGGTGAGGGACCTCCTGGCACGTACACAGGCCGTACGGAGGTCCGCCAACTCCTGGGACCACCAGTAGACCTCCTTCCTTGGAGGCCGACAACCACGAACGCGGGGCATGGCCGCATCGCAAATCTGCGTAATCGCATCGCAGAAGCGACCGAGGAGGTCGACATGGGGATGTCGACCTCCTCGGTCGGGGCCTGCGGAGACAGCCAAGAGTGAATAATGGCCGCCTCCTCTAGTAGCTCCCTGCCGAGCTTGGCGACAGCCCACCGCGGGAAGCGGGTAGGGCGCCGCGCCACGTGACCCCCACTGGGGTCCTGGGACCGGGAAAGCTCGAATCGGATGTACAAATGATCCGAGAGCGTCTCGACCTCTTCCAGGACACACCAGTTCCTTACTCGTGCGGCGACTGCAGGGGTAACGAACGAAAGGTCCACTATCGACCCCCCCTGCTGTCGCACGCACGTGTTGGTGGAGCCCCTGTTCAGCAAACAGAGGCCCACCGACGCCGCCCACTCCTCGACGGCTTCACACCTGGCGTCCGTCGCACGGGAACCTCACGCAATGGACTTTGCGTTGAAGTCCCCCAGCACGAGGACGTGCCCAGACACTAGTCGCCGCATCGAGGCCTCCAAGTTGTTAAGGAAGACCTCGAAGTCGTTCAAACTCCGGTTGGGGGAGAAATATACACCATAAATGGTGATTCCCCCCCAATCGGCGGCAACATATCCAGTACCCTTGTCTCTTAGCGACAAGGGCGGGGAATGAGCCGCCGTGGAGCCGACGACTGCCATGGAGCCGTCCCGGTCACCCATCCAGTTTGGACGGGGAGGGACAAAATAGGGCTCCGCGATTACGGCAACACCTATCGACCACTGTGCCATGGTTTGCAGGAAGAGATCCTGCGCCGCGGCACAGTGGTTGAGATTCGTCTGGACCAGGAGGTTGGAGACTTGATCCATTACTGGATCGTCTCTACAACCTCCTCCATGGGCGTCGGCGTCGACGCATGATTGACGTCGGAGGCAGCCTGGGTCGGCAGGCTAGCCCCCGGCGTTTGCCGAGAAGCGCGGGGAGGCTTGCAGCCCCCCTGCCCCATCATGTGATTGGCGGGCTTTTTAGCCGCCGCACACACGGGGCAGTGAGGAACGGCAGAGCACTCTGCCGCCTTGTGCCCGGGTTGACCGCAGCGGAAGCATAGACCGCTGCAGTCAAAGCAACTCTCGCATTTGGTGCGAGTGTGTCCCGCGGCTAGGCACTTGAAGCACCTCATCGGCCTCGCGGCCAGAACCGTGATTCTGGCATTTACGAAGCCGACAAGAATGCTTCCGGCGTCGCCCAATACTTTGGCCGACGCCACGGGACAGCTCACCCACACCGCACCGAGGCCTCCCGGGCCCGGACGGACGGTGCCGACTCTGATGGTGTCCGCGGTGCACCCAGTCTTCTCCATGACTGCATCGCGGACATCCTCCGACGTTACAGAGTCGTCCAGGCCCGAGATGCGCAGTTCCGCGCATTTTGTGGGCCTTGCGATCTTAACACCGTCCTCGGCGGCAAAAATTCCCCGCAACTTCTCGGCGAATTTATCGGCCGTCGTCGCGCCTTCAGCCACAGGGAACTCGAAAATCCGAGCTCCCGTCTGGGCGCGGCGCAGCCTCATCCCTGCTACCCCGAACTCAGCGGCGAGACCGGGCCGGACCCCCTTGAAGAGGGCCGCATACGTCAGCCCGCCACTGGCCGCCTCCGGCGACAGCGTGACTACTACAGCCGCGGTTTTGGGCGGCTGCAGCTTCCGCGGCCTCTTAGTAGAGGCCGTTGTCACCGGCGGTGTAGGCTGGGCTTGGGCCGCTTTTTGGGCAGCCCTTCTAGCCCGCCTTCGGGATTTCTTTGAGCCCCTCGCCTCTTGCCAACCCTCGTTGGAAGGGGCAGGTGCGGAGGGGCCCGGCAAGGATGTCGGAGTGGGGAGCGGAGGGAAAGCCACTCCACTCCTCGGCGCCGCTTTAGGCCTCGTCTTGGCCGGCACATGGGCCGGCGCCTTAGCCGGCGCTTTAGCCGGCGCCTGGGCTGGCGGCTTGGCCGGTGCCTTGGCCCCTCTCCTCGGCCCCTGGGGAGCCGGTTGAGTCGGGGCCGACGCCGCCGCCGCGTAAGAGACGCGGCCTCCCACAACGGGGAGCTCAGTCGGAGCAGCGGCCTTAGGCCGCTGAGACGACGCGAGCGGGGGGCGCACAACCGGCGCAGGGGGCAGTCTCGCCTCCAGGCCGGCCAGACGGCCGTCCAGCTTACGCCCAACTGCGTCGAGAATTCCCCGCAGTTGGGCGTCAGGTACCCCTGAGGTCGCGGTAGGGACAGGCTGGGACGCGGACGGGGCTTCCCGCTCGGGGAGGTTCGCCTGGAAGCGGGCGAACTGAGCGCTCAGCTCGTTCACCCGCTCCGTCAGTCTCTCGTTGGTCAACTGTAGGCGAGAGACATCGCCCACTAGGCCCTCCACGACCTCCGACAAAGCGGAGGAGGAGTCCTTGAGGGCCCTCACAAACGAGCCCTTAAGGTTTACGGACTTGGTGGCCACCTTGTGGATGATGGCCACTGCCGCTTTCGCCCTCTCCTGCACGGACACGGGAGCCTGGGGGGCATTTCCCCCCACCGGCTCCCGAACCTTGAGCAGGAGATCCGCGATCTCCTCCTCCGCTACGGCCTCGCCGTCTACTCGTACACTTCTGTACGACTCCGCGTTTGAGAACGCGGAGCCTGACGGGGTCGAGACCGAGGCCGGTTTTCGTGGCCTCCCTCGACGGCTGCTTGCCACTTTTGGTGGCATCATTTCTTGAGACGTGTCGGTCTCCTCGTCCCTGGAGCGTCCGCGTTTCCGGCTGTCGCTTCGCTCCGCTTCCATGGCCTCCGCGCTATCTGACGAAACGGCAGATCCGGAACGCAGACGATCCGATGCTCTTCGGCTCCCAGAGACCAGAGTCAGACTGACTTCTGGGGGCCCCACCGAGATAGGCGTTCCCGACACCAACTCACCCTCAGTGGACGACCCATCCACTCCACTGTTCCTCTTCTCCTTCCTTCCCTTCATTTCATTGTCCGTTTGACTTGCCTTTTTTTGTTGATTATTGTCCGATCGTTTCTTTATGTTTTTATTGAAATTCTCCATAATAAATCCCACGAGTGGGGGAGAACTAAAGGTCCACCCGGGCAGAGATCCCCCATTACCCGGGCAAGCGTAAGTTTTTAACCCAACCGAGGGGTCCGCAGGTACCTCGGCTTGGAGTGCACTCGAGACTGAACTTCCCATCAGCCATGCATCCCCTGGCCACGCACCAGAACACGGGATTCGGGGAATTTTTAGAGGTTGTCTTCCTCGCGGTCCGGGCGGTTATGCCAAGACCCTCGCCCCCGATCAGAGCCGCAAGACTTGACCACGGCGCTCTTCTCGGGATTACGATATGCCGACGGTTGACAGGGAGACTACGTCCCCCTGCCTGCTCGGTGGTAGTGTCAGTACACGCCGAGCCCGTCCTCCTTTCTCCACCGCTATCAGCGGAGAAACTGTGGCCCCTACAGGGCCCCGCCATCCGGTTTTTTACCGAGGTTTCCTCCTCCATGCTCCGAAGAGCGAAGAGCCAGCAGGGCAACCGGCAGACACGCCTACCCTGCTGGACCAGGCCTTGCCCGAGAGCCGATGAACGGCTTCCTCTTCTGCTAGAATATTAGCCGCTGGCGATAATTCTCTCCTCCAAGTGGACAAGGAGGAAACAGTGCCATCGCCAGCGTTTCCAGGGTGCACCACGGGGAGATTTTCTAGCGTAGCGCCCCAACCTAACCTAACCTAACCTAAGCTTTTTTTTTTTTTTTTTTATCGTGTGGAAATCCCCTCGGACCGTCACCCCGCCGGGGCTCTCGTTCGGCGGGGCGGTGTGTCGGACTCGAACCGACTAAAACCACACGGTGTGCCCTCTTTACGCTTCCAGTTTAGGAGGGTCCAGGTAGTTATCGCCTTCTGGACCCCTCCCAGCGCCGGCCCGCTCCTGGCGCGGGCTCCGTCTCAAGGACCTCTCTTAGGCGACGTCCGGCACACGCGGACGCCGCCCCCTCGCGGCTGTCCAAACTAATGCGGGTGGAGGGGAGAACCCATCCCGTCCACCCGCGGCCACACTTAGGGCGGCATGAGGCGCAGGAAAGCGCGCCTCCGCCGCCCGGTTCGCCGGCGGCGGATAGGATCCGAGTGGAGGTCGTCCTCCCGGGCCTTCTCCGCCGCCTCCTTCTGTGAGATTACTTCCTCGCAGAAGGTTGTGACCGCGGTAAAACAACTGTCGCTACCGGCCATGGAGCGAACTACGGCCGGTAGCGAGAGATCCGCTCCGATGACTGCAGTGAGGGCCCGGCGCTGCGTCGCCCATGCGGGGCAGACCGCCAGCGTGTGCTGGGCCGAATCCTCACTGCAGTCGCAGTGGTGGCAGGCGGGACTCGATTCCCTCCTAGCGACAGAGTACAGGTACTTTCCGAAGCAACCGTGCCCGGAAAGCACCTGCGTCAGCCGGAAGGAAAGAGTCCCGTGCTGCCGCCCTGCCCACTCGGCAATGACCGGCTGGAGAGCATCCACGGCGGCGAAGCCAGCGCGTGGAGTCTCCAGCCGGAACGACCATCTGACCATGGTGGCTCGGCGAGCGGCTTCGCGCCACTCGCGCACGTCTTCGGGAGGAGGGTGAAATCCGCTCTCCGCCCGGAAGTCAGCCACTCGCCGATAAACTTCGGCAACTTCGGAAACTTCCGCCTCCAAATCCCACAGGGGTGTTCCGGCCAAGGCGCAAGCCGCCTCGGTGGACACCGTGCGGTATGGCTCTGACCGCCAATATCCTCTGGGGGCGCCAGAGGCGCGGCCTATCGGGGCGGTCAGAGCCGCCACCCACACCGGTGCACCATACAGCGCCATGGACCGGACAACCCCCGCGTACAGCCGCCTCTTGGGAACACTGGCCCCGCCCAAGTTGGGCAAAAGTCGCCCTAGGGCGGAGGCAGTGTCCACCAGCTTCGGACCAAGCCGTCGGAAGTGCTCGTCGAAAAGCCACCTATCGTCTAGGACCAGACCCAGGTACCTCATCTGGGCCCGAACCGGTACGAGGATCGAGCCGACCTCGATTGAGGCGCCGGTGGGTGGACCACGACGGGGCCCATGAAATAATAGGGCCTCTGTCTTATCCAGGGCCACCCGTAATCCCAACGCCTCAATGCGCCCGACCACCTGGGAAACTCCCGTGGCGGCCAGGCGCGCCGCCTCCTGGAAGTTAGCCCCCCGGGCCGTGAGTAAGGTGTCATCCGCGTAGCAGATTACACCCAGCCCGCGGGGGAGACGCCTTCGTAGGGCCCAGTCGTACCCGATGTTCCACAGGAGAGGTCCTAGGACAGACCCCTGCGGAATACCGCACGACAAGGCCCTGCGTCTCAAGACGCCATCTCGGTCCTCGTACATGACGGTTCGCTCCTCAAGATAGTCCGCCACCAGCCGCCTCAGGTACTCCGGCACTCCGTGGTAGCGGAGCGCTTCCCTGATGCAGCTGAATGGCAGACTATTGAAGGCGTTGGCGATGTCCAAGGACACCGCCAACACCACTCCGCCGCAGCTCACGGCCTCCTCGGTCACGGCCCTAAGGCGCATTACAGCATCGATCGTCGAACGCCCTTCTCAGAAACCGAATTGGGCGTCCGACAGATCGGGGCCAACCTCGCAGAGGTGCCGGACGATGCGGGCAGAGAGCACCCTCTCAAAAAGTTTACCCGCCTCGTCCAGCAACACGATAGGCCTATAGGCCGCGACCGATTCGGCAGGCCGTCCCGGCTTCTGCAGCAGGACCAGCTTCCCGCATTTCCAGCGCTCAGGGAAGCGTCCGGACGCCAGGCTAGCGTCCAACACTTCCCTGAGGTGGTCCGACATGTAGTCGAGGGCTCGGGCCATCACTCGGGCTGGAACCCCGTCCGGCCCGGGGGCGGTGTTCTTGGATCGAATCCGTAGAACAGCCGCCCCCAACTCCGATTCCCTGACGGGCGGAACATCAACCTCGCTGCCCCCGTCGTCTACGGCTGATGCAGCCATCGACGGGGGTGTGTGCTCCGCCCGCTGCGGGAATAGGCCCTCGACCACTTCCTGCAGGAAGCTGGGCTGGAGAGTCTCCGTAAGGGGGGGGGCCCGACGTGCGGAGTTTTTGACGCACCGCACGATAAGGGCGACCCCAGGGGTCACGCTCGAGACTCTCCAGCATCTCCTCTCTACTCACATCCTTGGCGCGGCAGATGGCCAGCCTCAGAGTTTTCCGAGCTTCACGGTACTCCTCATGAAGCCGGTCCACCTCCTCACCGACCCCGCGGTGACGTCGCCGACTACGGGTGAGGGACCTCCGGGCACGTACACAGGCCGCACGGAGGTCCGCAAACTCCTGGGACCACCAGTAGACCTCCTTCCTTGGAGGCCGACAACCACGAACGCGGGGCATGGCCGCATCGCAAATCTGCGTAATCGCATTGCAGAAGCGACCAGCCCCCATGTGGACCTCCTCGGTCGGGGCCTGCGGAGACAGCCAAGAGTGAATAATGGCCGCCTCCTCTAGTAGGTCCCTGTCGAGCTTGGCGACAGCCCACCGCGGGAATCGGGTAGGGCGCCGCGCCGCGTGACTCCTACTGGGGTCCTGGAACCGGGAGAGCTCGAATCGGATGTACAAATGATCCGAGAGCGTCTCGACCTCTTCCAGGACACACCAGTTCCTTACTCGTGCGGCGACTGCAGGGGTAACGAACGAAAGGTCCACTATCGACCCCCCCTGCTGTCGCACGCACATGTTGGTGGAGCCCCTGTTCAGCAAACAGAGGCCCACCGACGCCGCCCACTCCTCGACGGCTTCGCCCCTGGCGTCCGTCGCACGGGAACCCCACGCAATGGACTTTGCATTGAAGTCCCCCAGCACGAGGACGTGCCCAGACACTAGTCGCCGCATCGAGGCCTCCAAGTTGTTAAGGAAGACCTCGAAGTCGTTCAAACTCCGGTTGGGGGAGAAATATACACCATAAATGGTGATTCCCCCCCAATCGGCGGCAACATATCCAGTACCCTTGTCTCTTAGCGACAAGGGTGGGGAATGAGCCGCCGTGGAGCCGACGACTGCCACGGAGCCGTCCCGGTCACCCATCCAGTTTGGACGGGGAAGGACAAAATAGGGCTCCGCGATTACGGCAACACCTATCGACCACTGTGCCATGGTTTGCAGGAAGAGATCCTGCGCCGCGGCACAGTGGTTGAGATTCGTCTGGACCAGGAGGTTGGAGACTTGATCCATTACTGGATCGTCTCTACAACCTCCTCCATGGGCGTCGGCGTCGACGCATGATTGACGTCGGAGGCAGTCTGGGTCGGCAGGCTAGCCCCCGGCGTTTGCCGAGAAGCGCGGGGAGGCTTGCAGCCCGCCTGCCCCATCATGTGATTGGCGGGCTTTTTAGCCGCCGCACACACGGGGCAGTGAGGAACGGCAGAACACTCTGCCGCATTGTGCCCGGGTTGACCGCAGCGGAAGCATAGACCGCTGCAGTCAAAGCAACTCTCGCATTTGGTGCGAGTGTGTCCCGCGGCTAGGCACTTGAAGCACCTCATCGGCCTCGCGGTCAGAACCGTGATTCTGGCATTTACGAAGCCGACGAGAATGCTTCCGGCGTCGCCCAATACTTTGGCCGACGCCACGGGACAGCTCACCCACACCGAACCGAGGCCTCCCGGGCCCGGACGGACGGTGCCGACTCTGATGGTGTCCGCGGTGCACCCAGTCTTCTCCATGACTGCATCGCGGACATCCTCCGACGTTACAGAGTCGTCCAGGCCCGAGATGCGCAGTTCCGCGCATTTTGTGGGCCTGGCGATCTTAACACCGTCCTCGGCGGCATAAATTCCCCGCAACTTCTCGGCGAATTTATCGGCCGTCGTCGCGCCTTCAGCCCCAGGGAACTCGAAAATCCGAGCTCCCGTCTGGGCGCGGCGCAGCCTCATCCCTGCTGCCTCGAACTCAGCGGCGAGACCGGGCCGGGCCCCCTTGAAGAGGGCCGCATACGTCAGCCCGCCACTGGCCGCCTCCGGCGACAGCGTGACTACTACAGCCGCGGTTTTGGGCGGCTGCAGCTTCCGCGGCCTCTTAGTAGAGGCCGTTGTCACCGGCGGTGAAGGCCGGGCTTGGGCCGCTTTTTGGGCAGCCCTTCTAGCCCACCTTCGGGACTTCTTTGAGCCCCTCGCCTCTTGCCAACCCTCGTTGGAGGTGGCAGGTGCGGAGGGGGCCGGCAGGGATGTCGGAGTGGGGAGCGGAGGGAAAGCCACTCCACTCCTCGGCGCCGCTTTAGGCCTCGTCTTGGCCGGCACCTGGGCCGGCGCCTTGGCCGGCGCATGGGCCGGCGCCTTGGCCGGTGCCTTGGCCTCTCTCCTCGGCCCCTGGGGAGCCGGTTGAGTCGGGGCCGACGCCGCCGCCGCGTGAGAGACGCAGCCTCTCACAACGGGGAGCGCAGTCGGAGCAGCGGCCTTAAGCCGCTGAGACGACGCGAGCGGGGGGCGCACAACCGGCGCAGGGGGCAGTCTCGCCTCCAGGCCGGCCAGACGGCCGTCCAGCATACGCCCAACTGCGTCGAGAATTCCCCGCAGTTGGGCGTCAGGTACCCCTGAGGTCGCGGTAGGGACAGGCTGGGACGCGGACGGGGCTTCCCACTCGGGGAGGTTCGCCTGGAAGCGGGCGAACTGAGCGCTCAACTCGTTCACCCGCTCCGTCAGTCTCTCGTTGGCCAACTGTAGGCGAGAGACATCGCCCACTAGGCCCTCCACGACCTCCGACAAAGTGGAGGAGGAGTCCTTGAGGGCCCTCACAAACGAGCCCTTAAGGTTTACGGACTTGGTGGCCACCTTGTGGATGATGGCCACCGTCGCTTTCGCCCTCTCCTGCACGGACACGGGAGCCTGGGGGGCATTTCCCCCCACCGGCTACCGAACCTTGAGCAGGAGATCCGCGATCTCCTCCTCCGCTACGGCCTCGCCGTCCACTCGTACACTTCTGTACGACTCCGCGTTTGAGAACGCGGAGACTGACGGGGTCGAGACCGAGGCCGGTTTTCGTGGCCTCCCTCGACGGCTGCTTGCCACTTTTGGTGGCATCATTTCTTGAGACGTGTCGGTCTCCTCGTCCCTGGAGCGTCCGCGTTTCCGGCTGTCGCTTCGCTCCGCTTCCATGGCCTCCGCGCCATCTGACGAAACGGCAGATCCGGAACGCAGACGATCTGATGCTCTTCGGCTCCCAAAGACCAGAGTCAGACTGACTTCTGGGGGCCCCACCGAGATAGGCGTTCCCGACACCAACTCACCCTCAGTAGACGACCCATCCACTCCACTGTTCCTCTTCTCTTTCCTTCCCTTCGTTTCATTGTCCGTTTGACTTGCCTTTTTTTGTTGGTTATTGTCCGATCGTTTCTTTATGTTTTTATTAAAATTGTCCATAATAAGATCCCACGAGTAAGTGGGAAGGGTGGGTCGCCCCGGACAGTGCCCACTGTAACCGGGGAAGTCTAGCGTAACTCGCTCAGGGGAGCGACAATTCCCTGGCGGGGGACGCAGTAGCGACTGAAACTCCGTCCAGCCTTCCAGACCTCACGCCGCGCCGCCGCTTGCCATCGGGTAATTTTTTATAGAGGTTGTCTTCCTCGTAGCCCGGGCGACCAAGCCAAGGCCTATCGGTCCCGCTCAGACCACATACCATGACTGCGGCCATGTTGCGGGATTACGATTTTGAGCCGGTGGCAGGGAAGAAACTCCCACTGCCTGCCCGGCGGCAGGGTGAGTGCACGCCAAGGCCCGACTACTCCTCTCCAGTTAGCCTTAAAGCTAAACTCCTCTCACCGCGGCAACACCGCCAGCAGAGTGCCGGCCAACCCGAGACCCCGCGAGGAGACTAACCCATACAGCCGACCCACGGGAAACCAAGCTGAAGGACACCACACCAGCAATGCCAGCTACAATCCTCGGACGAATCCTTGGATCCCTCAATAGACGGCTTGCCCGTCCCATCCTCATCCACTACGCCCTCTGCTAATCAGAGGGACGTGCGGAGAAGATATCCTTCTACCTATCCCTATTCCTCCCTACATTCCAAACACTATCCAACGGATAAGAAATTGGAATGTCCCAACTCAGTCCAAACCCCCACAACACAGAATCCCAAGTCCACCCACCTACCCCTCCGACAAAGTGCCGGTGCCTGGTGGTTTCAATTACGTCTATTTCTGATGGAAATAGACCTAAAACGGGCAGCAACCGCGAGAAGGCCGACCCCACCAGACTTGCCTTGGGGATCTTCACGACTGATGCGCTCTCCCCCAAGACCATTTGCCTCCCTACTCGCTCACTTCCCTGAGCTGAGTAAGGAAGGCCTGGATTTATCCAATACAAGTGACGAAAGCCGCAAGCTAGGCATAGCAACTACTGATGGATAAACCCAGACCCGCCCAACCTAACCTAACCTAACCTAAAAAGCATTTAACCCACCATAAATCAAGCACCTAACAAAAACGAAGTATACCATCTACCATCACCAACAACCAAGGGGCGCCCCTCCGACGAAGAAACAGTTTCCAGACGACCACGAGATTTGGTGAGTTCCCATCCATTTTTTCGAATTCCTTCCACGTCAAATATACAGTCCACTTTCTCTATCAATTCAAATTGCAAACCTTCACACTATTGCTTAAATTCGTACATTTCTTTATATTTTTAATTTCAAAAATCGAATATTGATTATTATAATCCACACTAACCATGTTATGGTCACTCAAGCCAGCCGAAATCTTGCAAAAAAAGTATTCTTTAATTTGGCTAGGTTATACGATCTTTCGGTCTGCCAACAAGAACAAACCTATTTTCCCAAAAATGTTGGCAACTTAACGCGTCCATGGTAATATCGAATTTTGTAAAAGTCCATTAGTTTGTTTTCAGTTTTGTGACATTCAGAATGTATCAGGTCATTATAATCATCATCCGGTGTACGTGTGATTTGGCTTAAGGGGACACCGGAGGGGAATCGCCCATACAACACGTACTACCAAGATCATTTCTAATTGGAGCATATTTCTACATCATAAGGTATTATTTTAATTTGAATAGTATTTATCTAGGTTCCCAACCATATATTAGATCAAAATACTTACCTAAAATGAAATAGAAGCGTATCGCATTCTGCATGTTTTTACGTCATAAAAGACCTGTTTCGTATTAAAAACAACAACATCTTACGTATCCTAGTCATGGAAACATAGATTATATCGTCTAGTTACAGAATAACAACACAATGAGAAAAATACAACAAGTTTTCAGTCATCATTTTTGGTATTATGGAACTCGGTCAAAATCTAATCAAATTTAGAATCGTTCTATTGCTATCACTGTCGCTCTGCGTGGCTAAACTTCGTCACTAAACAGGGATAGCGATATTCAGGCCGAAGTTAAGGACGCGGCCGAATTGAAATCTTGTTTTTTTGCAATGGTTTACTATGATTTCAAGGGAAAGGAGAACGGGCATAAGTGTATGGAAGCTGGTCTACCTTGCAATAAAAATGAGTCATATGCCAATATAAAGGTAATTCTATGTATTTTCATATGTAGAAAGTCGCATTTCTCTAAGTATTGTCCGATCTGAGTTCTACTAAAAATTGAATCTGATAATATTTAGTGCCAAACATTGAATATCGTGGTAATTAAAAAAACATTTTGTGTAATGTAATTATTTTATTTAAGTTAGGTAAGTAGTAATACAAATAAAAACAACATCTTCTTAAAAAATCAAAACAATATGTTATTAAACATTATCATCATCATCATCATCGATGAGAATACTGTTAAGGAACAATGCAGGTTCATTGAACCCTTCATGACGGGCATAACCTACGTACCATATAATTGACAGTACATGGGCACAAGTACCTATAGTACGTCGCCCTGTCAAGCAGGTACAATAATATTGTGTAATATTGTTATTAATATTATTGATTAATATATAACAAAAATATTTCCTGGCTCGGACATGTCGAGACTGTATACGTCCACGTAATAGCCAAGCCTCTTCGTTGATATCATATTGTGCCAAGTCTTCTAGAGCGTTATCTCTATACGTCTCGATTATATAAAGACCATTTTGTAAGTGCTCGCTACAATATGATCGAGCGAGCTTTAACTGGTAAGTTCCCAAGGCAAAATGTATGACTTGTTCTTCACTAAACCTTGGGAAGTTTTCTATTTCATTTGCTTCGATTCGCATGAAGTCTGCTCTCCTATAATTCAATCTCTTTGCTTCCACATAATTGTGCAATGTGTTTGGTATGTGTATTTTAGCTCTTATTGAATTCAAAAAGGCTGCTGCGTGTGAACTATCTTCGATGGGGGCGTGGAAGTGGTTTAGAATGGCTGCAGCTATTTTGAAGTCAACAAACATTTTTGGCAACGTTTTATTAAAATAGTTTTGACGCAAAAGTTTAAAATCTCGCTTAAATCTCCCATTTACTACTTCCACCACCCATCGGCACATGGTGACCAAACGAGACTGATTAGCTTGTTCTGTAGTGAGTTGATTTTCTCTTCTGTCTTTAGTTGGTGGCACATGATGTTCGTAGCCACAAGCTTCTATATCCTGCAAACTATCTCTAAATCCTCTGTCTAGGATAAACGCATCATTACGTTCGAGTAACCAATGCAGCGGCTCATCTTCGTTATTCATTATTTCACTCATGATCTGGGCATCGGTTCTGGTAGCGGCAAATGGCCCTTTGACATCTAATATATAGCCGTCCGTGAATACCATTAAAAACGGCTTCAACAAGTTTTGATATTTGTGTAAGCTGTATGACAGCCGTTGAAACAAAAAGTTGGAGCTTTTGTTAATATATATATATATGTACCGTCACATATAATTATGGCTTTGATGTTTTCATCGTTTCCAAATAAAGCCCTTGGAATTGTTAAGTTTCTTTGAAGGATATCATTTCTGGTAATGTGGTCCACACCTAGATGCAGCACAACGTAATCGTTGCTCAGACATTCTCGAACTATAGGCAAAAAACGTTCTAGTTTTCGACGAGACATATGAAATAACGTTGCCAGTCTCTCATCAGAGTCTCCAGTTCTAAGTTTTGTTAAATAGATGCCTAATGCAGTTCTAGGCTGGTTACAACGTTCACTTAGTGACGGAGTTTGTTCTAATATAGCTTCGAACTGATCGTAAGTGCGCCCAGTCCATAAGTGCATCTCTTCATTAGACAAGGTGCCTCTGTTTTCGAAGTCGATTCTGGGCTGGTTGTTAGCAGCTATTCTCATCAAGTCACAGAGCGATGTAAACTGAGCGTCATTAAAATCATGTGTCACATTACACATTTGCGGCAGGTTGCTCCATTCATTATTTTGTAAGTGTTCTGTACACACCCTAGCGCTATCAGGAATAAAAAGCTTGCTCTCACAAAATACATTAATTCTTATCGCGTTTGGTATATGATTACGGGTAATATTAGCACAGTTGTTGTAAATACAATGCACCGAAGTGTTCGGTGCCCTCGTGTATTCTTAAGAGTGCAATGTACCAGGCGCTCGCGCCGCTTGCTGTGCAGGTCTATGATCACGCTCAGTCCTCTGCCAACATCGGTGACACAAGCTTCGAGTACTGTCGAACACCACCTGAAAATAATAACAATTAATACTTAAAATAAATAAATCCTATGCCTAACTACTCAATATAATAAAAATAAAAGGTAACTAACCTCCAACACAGCATGTTGTTGTATAAACGCGGCGAATTCTGGTCGTTCCCTTTGCAGGTTATCAGCCAAGATATGCTGCTGGTACCGTCCGCGGTAAAGTCCTCGACGACACATCACACAGTTTCGAAAAACTTCCATTATCGGTAGGCAGTTCAAAAGTCAATAAGTCGAGCCAAAGTTAACACATTAGGGAAAGAAACAGGGTCCAAAAGCAAGCCAGGGTCAGTAAAAACAGAGAAAGAAGTTCAAACACAGCACTATCGTAACAAGACGAGACGTAGCCACTCACTTGATGCGATGCGACTGATTATTGTAGCCGTCCGGCGCGGCGCGTACACAACCGTTCTCTTCCCCCGCGTACACATCCCTCTCCCCACGGCCCTTACATCGCTCTTCTCCCTTCTCGCTCTTGCTACTGCATTGTATAGGAGCCTTTATGTATGGATATAGTAATCGTGAAACCGTTATTTTATGTTCTTTAAAACAAAAAATGCTGGTGTTTGCATGGCTGTAACTCAAAACGGACAGACTTTTGGGGAAAGTTCCAATAGTATATTTTGATGTACTATTGTATGCCAATTCGAAAATGTGCTGCTCATTTTTATTGGACTGTAGACCAGGATGCCCGTTCTCCTTTCTTAGTAAAGGTTTATTATATAAAATTTGTAGGTACCATAGATTTTAATGAAAATCCGGATTGGTGAGCGCAGTAGATATTGTACTATTGGTGTTAAATATTCAGTGGGATGATTACGCCATCCCCTGTTGAAATCATTTAGTCGCCATATAGGTACGTAACTCACAGGAGGAATTAAAAGGGTCCTATTCTACGGCTTAGACTTTTTATTAGCTGCAGTAAAATGACGTTTTGTGGGTTGCCGGTTTTTGAAGAAAAATAAATAGGGATGTAGTTAAATGAGTGAATCATAAATGAATAATCAGTTTGGTTTTTTTTTGAGATTTAATATTAAGTTGTAATGTATTTTTTTAACCTATTATTATTACTATACTAGAGGATTGATCTTTTTTAGTGGAAGTATAGGGAGGTACATTCAAAATGAAACAAAAACGTCATAATAATGTTATTTAATTAATTTTTGTGAACTGAATCACATCCCTATTGAGATTAGGCTGGCAACATTATTTTACGGAATGACATTTAGAAACGTCATTTTACTGCAGCTAATAAAAAGTTAGACTATATACCACAACAGCGTAATTAACCTACATGTTTGTTTTAAAGATTTCCCAAGATTTAAATTTATTAAAAAGCTACGGGTCGCTGAGATGGGCAACCAACTGGAGAAGCTCGCGTCTGCTCAAGACATTTTTAGTCTGAAATCTGAATGTTATAGACGGACTAAAAAATAACACTGTAGGATCCATTCCGAAGCTATATTATGTAAACGTAAGTTAAAGTTTTTGATGTGAAACCGTCATGGATTCAGAGCAATGCCATAAGATAATATCGTCATCTATCAATTAAAAATCAATTTGCGAAGTTGGGCCGATTAGGGTGTTGGGCCGTTGGTTGGACCGTCATACTTATTTATATTGCGTATGATAAGATAGGACACGGTTTTCTTTCTCTCTGTGCATCGTTTCCTCAATGTAGAGGGTCGTGACCGCATTGCATGATTTTTTCTTTTACAATCTTTTTCCATTTGTAGCGATCTCCGGCGTGACGAATAGCGTTGTGTAGTGGTGTGTCGATTATATTAGATGTTTCACATCTGCCAGGGGTCCCGAGACGGGCACATTTTTGTTGTTTAATAAAGTCTCAAAATCCTTTTAAAAATGCCATTTAATCGCAAAAAATTAGCTATGCTTTTTATATCCTAAATTAATATAAAAAGCTATGCCATCTTGCTAACGTTGATATCAAATGTTTTCAAATCGTTTCAGAACTTAGATGAATAGAACAATTTGAACGTAACACCCGAGTCTCAGCCAACTCCATCATGTAGGTACAAAGCTGCGCGGAAAATAGCAATGCTGCGCTTCAAAAATTGGCAACTGCAGAAAAAGAATGTTGAACTTTCATGTGACTTAAAGAAGACTTAAAGAGTGGATCATTTATTAAACAAGAGACTGATGACGCATTTAAATCAACAGATCCTGTCAACGAAGACATTTTAAAAAAGTCACTTAAAAAATGCATATTTGTTAATTGATTCTATTATATTGCGTAGAATAATTTATGCGCCTAATGTTTTATCAAATTCATGTCTTTTTTCTATGTGTTACTGCTAATAATAAATACTCTCGAAAATTTACAGTGTAGGGAACGCATCGACAATACCCCGGGTGTTGCCGGTGTCAATAGGCGAAGGTGACCGCTTACCATCAGGTGGGCCGTAAGCCTGTTTCCCCACAAATAATATAAAAAAAATTGCATGATATTATGACTTAGTAATATGCAACATGAATTGTACGTATATGAAGTTAAAAAATTACGTGTTTTTATTTACCCTGCAACGTCTGTAGTTGGCTCTGGTCTGTAGTCTGTAGTTGAAGATGTCCAAGACTGGGTCTTTATTATTAATATTTTTAGGTCGAACGGACGCCTCCAGTTCCTCGCTCCTACATTGCATAAGTCATATAAAATCTAACACTAGTTCGTGGAATTCCTATCTACCTCTATCTTCACACAAGTAGCGGCTAATTCTGTGTGCTTTAACGCAAAAACTACCCATCACAGTCACTCGCGGAGCATACAGTGGTGAGTGAGCGAGACGCTATACAACACCTGGCGTACCGTGCATCGAGACGACAACACTGCAATAAGGGGTCCTACCGAGAAAACTTTCGATACGAAAGTTTTCTTTCGGCCCAAGCCAGGAACACCTCGTACTATTATTGCGAAGTTGAAAAACCGAACAACAAAAGACAACATACTGGCTGGCGTCCGGCGCTTTCGCGGTATCACCCGAAACGATATCAGCCTGCAAGGCTCGGAGAAAATATTTTTTAATGATCATTTAACTTTAGAAAACAAAAACCTATATAGTAAATGTCGAAGTCTAGCTGCCACTAACTCGTACAAATATGTGTGGATTAGAAATTGTTCGATTTTTGTGCGAAGGGACGACAAGTCACCAAAAATCGCGATAAACAAAGACGAAGATCTAAAAAAAATAAAGTGATTTGTCGTCCATTTGCGGTAAGTTTGTTATGTATTTCAACTGGCATGACACTTTATACTTCGTTATTATTCTTTTTCTACATTCTCTTATTACTTCAGTTTGTATACTTTGTTCGCACACTGCATGTCGATCACACATTTCACATTCATAATCTATCAGTGAAGTATATTGGTGAATTGAGTAAACCTAATCATAGTATATTATCAGATTTATTGCCTCTCTTATATATTTGCAAATTTGACCATAATTGTGATACAACCACTATTCATTATACATATCTACGCTCGAAACGACAACGACAAACAAAACTACCCTCAAATAATGATATGTTTTATTGTTGTGCTTTTGGTTCACACCAATTGATCTCGATTTGGAAACATTGTTGCAAGGTCTTCTTACCATGTCATTATCAAGTAAATGTATCGTAATTATTGTTACCAATTCCTCATGGCTTCAATAAAGTTAAAGATTTTTTACCAAAATGTAAGAAGTCTTCGTAATAAAACACTGGAATTTTATAGGGAACTTCATAGAAATGCTTTTGACATAGTTTTGGTAACGGAAAGCTGGTTACATAGCGGCATTCTAGACAGTGAAATTTGTAGCTCCCGATATGATGTCTTTCGACTGGACCGTGACTTGATCCTTACGAATACAACTAGAGGAGGAGGAGTTATGATATTAGTGAGAAATGAATTTGAACCTACCTTGCTTATCAACAATAACGTCACTCCCCCTGCTGAAATTCTTTGGGTTACCATACCGGGGAAGGCATTCAATCGTTCATCCAAAAGCTTACACATAGCTCTGACTTACATAGCACCTAATAATAATTTACCTGAATCGATAGATAATGTAATTAACAGTATTTTGCATGTTTTTAATGAATACCCAGACGACAATTTTTTGATAGTTGGTGACTTTAACTTACCTAATATACAATGGAATCCGCGTATGGGGCCATTACACTTAAAACGGGGTTCAGTTGAGATTCAAAATGCTGGCCAACACCTATTGGATCATCTTAGTCTTGTGGGGTTGAAACAAAGTAATTTCACTAAAAATGCCTACGGTAATACTCTTGACCTAATTTTTAGTAAATTTTGTGCTTCCACGAACAGGTCGCAAGTGTCATTGGTATATGAGGACCTGGCCCACCCCTCTCTTATTATTGATGTATCAAATTTAAGTTTAGTTCCCCTCAAAGAGAGTCCTCTCATCCGATATAACTTTCGTAAATGCAACTTTAACATAATTCGTAAACATATCGCACAACTGGATTGGCCTACCTTATTTTCCTCCTGTAATGACATTGACCAGGCTGTTGATTGTTTTAATAATGAAATAGAGAAATGTATTGATTTGTATGTTCCCAAATGTAAATATAAAAATAACAACCATCCAATCTGGTATAATAAAACTTTAACTAATATATCTGAAACTTTATATATCTGAAAAAGCTAAGATGCATGCTAAATGGAAACATTTCAAGAACGATTTGGACTATCGAGAATTCTCTACACTTAGATCACGAGCAAAAACATTAGAAAGGGAATTATATGCCAGGTTTATTGCAAATATGCAGGACGAAATCAAAGTTTGTCCTAAAAAAACGTGGAAATATGTCAAGCTGATGAGGGGTAAATCTAACTATCCTAAGTCGCTTTCACTAGGCAATGTTAACTACTCGAATGGTCCGGATATTTGTAACGGATTCAATAATTTTTTCGAAAGTGTCTTTGTTAAGCCTTCAAACGTATATAATCTATCTACCCTTGATATGCCTATCTGCAATGATACACATGGGATAAGTAAAGTTTTAGTACCTGAAGATAAGCTACTTAGGTTACTTCAGTCCGTAGATTCTAATAAATCACCCGGTACAGACAATAGCCTCTATTCATTCACAATTGCGCCGAATACTTAGTAAAACCTCTTTAAATGCTTTTTGAAAGATCGTTATTGGATGGAACATACCCACTTAAATGGAAAGAGGCAAACGTTGTCTCGGTACACAAAAAGTCTTCTAAATCAAAAATAGAAAATTATCGTCCCATCTCAATTTTAAATACATTCAGCAAAATTTTTGAAAAAATAGTATATGACCAAATTTATACTACAATAGGTAATGGGGTTAGTCAATAGCAACACGGCTTCCTTAAATGTCGATCCACCATCTCAAACCTAGCAGAGTTCACACAATTTGTTCTTAAAAACATGGAGGGAAGCGGGCAGGTAGATGTGGTCTACACGGACTTCGAAAAAGCCTTCGACCGTGTGGACCACATCATCCTACTGGCTAAGTTAGAGAAATTAGGGATACATGGCGATCTCCTGCGCTGGATTACCTCATATCTATCTAATAGATCTCAAGCAGTAATGGTTGGGAGTTTCAAATCAGTTTTTATCAATATTCCTTCAGGAATCCTTCAAGGATCCCACTTAGGGCCTTTATTTTATAATGCCTACATTTTTGACATATAAAAGTGTTTTGATTCTTGCAACCACTTACTATATGCTGATGACAAAAAAATATTTATTAAAGTTGCTAACCTGCACGATTGCTCTATTCTCCAAAACACTCTGAACCAGCTTTCTAAATATTATAATAGTAATAAAATTACGGTTAATGTCCGTAAATGCCAGCAAATCTCCTTTACCTGGAGACAAAATCCAATAAAATTCGTGTATACTTTAAACGGAATACCTATAGAGAGAGTTAATATGATCAGAGACCTCGGTGTTAACTTTGATAATAAGCTAACAATGGCAGAACACATTAATATTATTACAAATAAAGCATTCAAGAATCTTGGATTTGTTATCCGAACTTGCAAACCTTTTACTGATCTGGCTTGTATAAAATTAGTTTATTATGCATATGTCCGAAGCATATTGGAGTACGCAAGTTGTGTTTGGTTTCCAAACTATATTATATACAATGATAAAGTAGAAAATATTCAACGTAAATTCTTAAGACACCTTAATTACCGAAGTAAAATCTATCGAGACTATGAATCTGGCTGCATTTATCATAAAATGTTGTCATTGGAAGATAGGCGCACATTATTGGACATGATGCTTCTATATAATATTATAAATGGTGGTATTGATTCCCCGGCCCTCTTAGCTGCTATTAACATAAACGCACCCTATAAGCGCACACGTCATACTCGTGGCTTACTCTTTTCTCCCTCTCTTCAAAGCACAAACTACGCTAAAAATGCCCCTATTAATCGAATTTGTTCGACTTACAATAAACGTTTTTCGAGCGTGGATATTATGAATATGTATTAGCAAATCTTTATTTCGCACCAAAAGAATTGGTCAACTGCTTAATGTTGACCAATAATTCTTATGGCAATTAAACGTTACTTACACAGGTTTTTTAGTTTATCTTGAATGCATGCATGCTTGTATTGTAATATGTATTTACTTAGATATAATAAACGATAGGTAGGTATTTGGTGTATCAATGGTAAAATGTATGAGTTGCTTTATTCCGTTTGCTAACTTATGATAGATATGTTTATTAATTTGTAATTTTATACACATTACATACTAATATATACTAAAAACATAATATTTATTTAATTTACACAAATATATAACATAATATAATATGTATATATAGTACTTAGTTATTTTTGTTTAATTGAAATATATCTTTATGTACTCATTGACTTTACTTAATTCACAATCACTATATTTTAAATTGTCGCTGTCATACGTTAATTGTAGGAACCATCACTGTATTACTTAGAGAGACCTTTAATTGGCTGTATTATCGTAAATATATAATTTTAAAACTGTTATATTTATGTAGCTTCTTTCGAATAAAATAAAATAAAAAAAAATAAAAAATATATATATATTATATTGTATTAATATATATATATTGTATCAAATCGTATGCAAAATAGAAAAATCCGTTATGAAAAAGCTAAGACGGCATTAATAAAAAGAAAAGCACAAAACAGAAAACGATAACACAAACAGTATTATATGCGGAAGCGCAACATGTCACTTTGATTGACAGTTTTTCTTTTCTTTGGGGTTGCCACCTACGAATACTTTAAATGTACTGTAATATCACTCATCTTTTTATTAGTCTTTGATCTTAAAATAATAACGCTCAGAACCCGAGTAGGCCCAAGAGGAGTGAAGCCATTTCAAGCTAGCCTTCAAAGGCTAGGTACGTTACTTGTTACTTGTCACTTCAGTGTTCACAATAAAGCCCCATTGCAAACAGCTCGCGTAATTTTATTTAATAATGACCTACTGCACAGTGAAAGGGTATCATAACGC
Source organism: Philereme vetulata (assembly GCA_918857605.2). Taxonomy (NCBI): domain Eukaryota; kingdom Metazoa; phylum Arthropoda; class Insecta; order Lepidoptera; family Geometridae; genus Philereme; species Philereme vetulata. The sequence goes on along the minus strand of OU975451.1, from coordinate 9,572,005 downwards.
ATCTCATAACCACAATAAGGGTATGAAGATCACATTTCACTCGTAAGTACTATATGGTAACAAATAATTTTCAGTAATACATTCGTCAAAACAAAAAAGTAAATTGTAAACAAGCCAGACGCCATTACAAAAAAAATGTTGCCAGCCATAGAAAAAATATTTGCCCTGACTGCCCGTTTTTAAGGTTCGGTAGAATTATACAGTAGTGCCTTATAAGTTCGTCATGTCCGTACGTCTGTCTGTTTGTCTGTCTGTCTATTTTTTAATTCTTTATAGACCTCTTTGGCTTGCAATACCCTCCCAGCTATTTCTATATGCAGGCATTAACCTGTTTTTCTCTCCATCTGGCTTCCAGCCGAAATATTGAATGAATTTAATTATTGACATGAATAGATACATTTTGAAGGAATTTCATCGTGTCAATTGGAGTCATATTCGTTTTTAGATTTCCATCGAACCCATTTGTTGCTGCTCGATGGATAGAAAAAATACGACTTAATCGCAAAGAAGAATGTTGGAAGCCCACTAAATACACAAAAATATGTTCCGAGCATTTCGACGACAAGGAAAAGTATACCACTAAAGGTGGCTTGTGCAAATTACGTCCGGGTGCTGTACCGACAAAGGTATGAAATTATTTATGCTATTATTATTGTCTAGTAAATACTCCTAGTTTCTTCCTGAGTACTATTCCGTTTATCATAATAATTACTATGTTTTAGGGCCTGCATATTTTTTGCAAAGATGAAAGGCAACTTACTAACGACATCTATGATCCTCATGACCAGGATAAGACACAACAGGTTCGTAATGTAGAAATAACATATACAACAAAATTTCATACAAGCAAAATTTTTAACCAAGTGCATATCACTCTACGCATGTTTATATAATTATAGAATGGTTTTTCAGGGTGCATCGTCTAAAGAAGCAAATGAAAACTATTGTAATATAAATTCCAATGAAGCACTTAATATTCCTTTACAAATACCTCAAGAGAACGACGCGGACATGGAATCCATTTTTGACTCTCCTCGAAAGTCTGCACTACGGAAACAACTGGCTAAAAAAATCTCGCTTCAACGTAAACACAGTATAAAAATTAAAATGTTGCAGCAAAAAGCTCGTCACTTGAAGAAAAAACATATGTCCTTGCAAGAAATCTTAACAACCTTGCAAAAGAAAAGGTTTATTGACAATGACGTCTCAAATATTTTGTCAGATAACGTGTTTGCTGCGGAATTATACAGCAACTTGGTAAAAAAAGCAATAAAAAATAAAAAACGACCGATGCCAAAATATACGCCCGAATTTAGAAAGTTTTGTCTAACATTAAATTTTTACTCACGTCGAGCATACAACTACGTTCGCAGGGTATTTAATTCATGTTTGCCGCACCCAAAAACCATTTACAACTGGTACCGTAATGTAAATGGCTCTCCTGGATTTACGGATGAAGCGTTCAAACTTTTGGAAACTAAAGTCCAACATTCAGAAAAAAAAAATAATATGTTGTTTAGTAGCCGATGAAATGGCTATACGACCGCAGAATATAAAGGGTGGCCATGGACAGGTAGACTTAGGAGTAGGTACATCAGAATGTTCTACAAAAGCTACGGAAGCTTACACATTCATGCTTGTGTGCTTAAACGAGCACTGGAAAATTCCATTGGGATACTTTTTAGTCCATGGCTTATCCGGTGGGCAAAAAAGTAATCTAATAAAAATGTGTCTGATGAAATGTAAAGAAGTAGGCGTAAAAGTAGTGGCTCTCACATTTGATGCTCACGCAACGAATATTTCAACCATGGAACTGTTAGGTTGTAAAATAAAAGACTGCGAAAAATTAAAAACAACATTTAAGCACCCGGCAGCAGATTATAACGTGGCAGTATTTTTAAATTCTAACCATATGGTCAAATTAGTCAGAAATCATTTTGAAGACAAACAAGAGTTTTTGGACCTGAAAGAAAGAAAAGTAAATTGGGGATTCCTAACAAAACTAAATTATATTCAAAAAAAGAAGGTTTACATCTAGCCAAAACAAACTAACTCGGAGACACTAAGAATTCAAAAACGCTGTCATGAAAGTTAAATTAGCTGCCCAATTACTTAGCCGGAGTGTAGCTGTTGCATTTAAGTTTTGTCGAGAAGTTTTAAAATTGGAAAGTTTCAAAGATAGTGAAGGCACCGAAAATTTCATCACTATATTTAATAATCTGTTCGACATTTTTAATTCTAGGAGGCTAACTCAGCATGGGTTTTGCCACCCCCTTTGCCGTGAAAATAAAACAGAAATATTAGAATGTTTGGATGAAGCTAAAAAGTATATACTGAACTTAAAAATCAAAAGCACTACAAAACGCAAATATAATGAAAATGAAAATAAAATACAATTAAAAATAAAAAGCTTTCAATCGGTTCTCGCAGTCAAGTGCTCTCCTGGTTTTAAAGGATTACTTGTGTGCATTGAAAGTCTGCAATATTTATTCAGAACTCTCGTCGAAGATACACAAGAACTGAAATATATTACTACCTACAGATTAAGTCAAGATCATATTGAACTGTTCTTTGGATCAATTAGAATGCATGGCGGATATGATGACAATCTTAACGCTTTACAGTTCAAAGGCAGCTACAGAAAATTACTCTGCCATATGGAGTTGCAAGTGGGTGTAACAGAAAACTGTATCCCACTTGAAACTGTTACGATACTGACTTGCTCATCAGCCCTTCAATGTATCAATTCTTCAACCATGGCAGAGAGATTTGACGATGCTGACGAAAAATTGATAAATGTAAAACCTATTGACGAATATCTCGTCTGAAATAGAAACAATTGATGACCCAGATTATACGAATCACATCGTTGGTTATATTGCAGGCAACGCCGTGAGATACGTCACCACCCGCATTAAATGTCGTTTTTGTGTAGACAACATGTTAGCTGATGAAAAACAGTGGTTCCATAAATTGGTGTGTTTGAGGGATAGTGGATTGGTTTTTGCATCCAAAGAAGTATACTCAATTTATAGTGTTGCTGAAACTAGTCTGCAAAATTATATTAAACAGAATGAGCACAAGCGCAATTCAGAAAAAGAGTTAACTCTGAAAATAATGGCCAAATTCATTGGTCATTATCTTTTTCCCATTAGTGAAGATCATATTAATTCACAGCATCACGATATAAATCTGACACGGCTTATCGTAGAACGATATCTAAGAATTCGATTCTTCTATGAATGTAAAAAAGACAACGTTTCGCTGATAACCTCTTCTAAACGTCAAAAATTTAGAAAACTCGTGCAATTTCAAGGTTTTTAACTAACTAAGATGTTAATTTTAAGTTTGAATATAATGTAAGTTACCTATAGTTGGTGTTATAAAGACATTTTAAATTTATATCGTCTTTCTAGTTACATATCCCTTTCTTATTCCACACAAGTTTATCATTTATCAGAATTTACTGTCAGATAACTTTTTGGCGTGGTTTGATTTACTATATGAAAAAAAACTATATTTTTGTCTGAAAACCTATTTTATTATTCTGAAAACAACCTACATAATAATTGTAAGCCAAATGTGCAAATATCCTCACTTTTTGGGGACAATGTTTATTTACTTGCAAGTTGCAATATTGTTCGACCGCCTTTGTGCATGCTGGCGAATGTAACTACGTAACGTTTACGCACACATTCATTTTGATGTTGCTTCAATGTTGCGCAGAACTACGAAAGAAATCATTCTGAGCGTTATTATTCTAAGTCTTTGATCATGATATTCACGTTATCTACTGTAAATACTTACGTGGGAAAATATAATAATAGTAATCTTTATTTCAGACTCATGAGGTCCATGCACATTTACTACACACAATACAATACACATAATTCACAATAAATCACCTTAGATATATTCTGTGTTTCCTTTTACCATACTTTAACATCATTATTTTGATCATAAAACTCTAAATTCATTCTAAAACTCTTCAAATACCCATTATTACATCTTTATATGGATGGAAATAGCAGAATTTTCTCGTCACAAGAGTATAAATGATGCTATGTTTATTTTAACTTTTCAGGCCTAGAAACACAAAAATAAACAGACCTGACATGGGTACTGACATGACATTTATACCTATTTCTTTATATTTAATTCTTTCATCGATTTCATCTCTACATAGGACCTCTGAATTGGATGTATGGTTGTACTGGCCGCTAACTGATATTTTAAATTTGGAACTGCTCCGAATGTTGGGAGCATCTTTCAAAGAAAATTACATTCTGGCCTTGGAAGCGAGAGAAAGATCGTAAAAGTAGAATCTGATTTATTATATAAAACAGTCAACGCTGCCCCTTTTTGTTCTAGACGGCGAAGCCCTACCGGCTTCAGCCTGGGAGCCTGACCTTCTCTATACATACTGAAATTCCTACCTGTTTTCAGTTGTTGTCGACTCCTAGTGGCCTAAGTTCTAAATCGTCCACCACATTTAAAGGAGACTGGGACTACGTCGAGATCTAGTGGCCTAAGCTCTAAATCGTCCACCATATTTAAGAGGCTGAGACTACGCCAGCCCTCATCCCCAAGGGAAGCGCTCTTCCTCCCCTAAAGACTCCCGAAGCTCATCGAGTGTGCGCACCTTAGTGGACATTTAAGTGCTTTCTTATACGTAACGTATTTGTGGTCATCATTAAACCATTAATTATTGTAAAATCCCTTTTCTTTCAAACCGTTAGGTAAGAACTAAATTAACTTAGCTTACAGCTCTCTTCTTATACGGGAGAGAGTTGTGACGCTACAGTACTAACATTATATATTTTATTATTTTTCTCAAAAATGGCAGTGTTTAAAAATATAATTTTAATAATTACAAGTTCAGTGTTTTTACCACTATGAAATAAATGTATTTTGAAGCTGGTTAAATATTTTTCGGTATAAAAAACCAACGTTTATACAAAAAGCGGACATGTCCAAGGTTCATACTGTTTTGCTGGTTGTTACTCTAAAATATAATAATAGAATGCACGAGGATGGAGCAGCGGGCATAATGCAATGCCTTTTAAAAAATCGGGGTAAAAATTGTATGATGTGGCCACCCAGAATTTCCTTGCTACTCTTGCTAGCTATCCGTCCTGCCCTGCTCGAGTATACGCGTGGGCCTCGCTCGTCCGTCTAACCGTCTAAGTATTCTCATTCTCAGTCTACGGATTCGATTGCTTGGAATGGTAACTATACTTGAAAAAACATAGCTTGATCTCTGCGACATTTGTTAAACTGACATTCCTAGGGTTGTTATGATACAGAAAAAAATATCGATAGTAATTATCAATAGAAGCTTTGCAGTAAGACCAATTGTTGGACTTTTGAGGGCTCCAACAACCTGTAACGACTGCCATTAGATATTCGTATGGCAGCCGGGACCGACGGCTTAACGTGCTTTCCGAGGCACGACCAGACCAGTGCAAAAACCCATATTCATGCTGTGCACGACAGCATCATAAGGACTACATGTGGCGAGAGGGGTGCAAGTAGTGACCGTCGCGACCCATGACCATAGTATGAAAATTGTATTATTTTACCTCGTTTACATATTAATCAATGTACTTTAAGAATAATCTTGTTTGTAAATAGATAGTAAGAATAGATATCTAAAAGATAAGAATAAACGTTTGGAAGTATTATAATAGGAATAATTAGATAAGAATAATATTCTTCAGTTATGATGCAAATAAAGTTACGTATATTTGTTGTTTTACTATAAAATGGGTAAATGTAGGTAGGAGGTAACACATTTTTATGTAATAAGAGTAGAAATGAGTGCGCATACGCCCGTTCCGACGCTCGAATTGGAAATGACGCGCGGCCGCCACTTAGGGCGAGTTTATATAGTAGTGAAGCGGGGGACAGGGTAGTATTTATAGCGCCGCACCGAAAACACGCCGCCATTTCTAAACCGAGCGGAGCCGGGTGAAGACGCATGTATTATTCATAAGTAATAATCATAGTCTATAAGATAAATATAGTAATATATAACAAACAGTATGTAAAGCATGAAAAAGTAATAAATAAAGGCTAGAGGGGGTGAGGCAGTGAATGTTCTAGAAAATTGCGAGGAATAGTATAAAAACGGCGCCTATTGGCCGTCAGCGATTCAGTGCTCGGGCAACATCGGAAAAGGAAGCAACAGGAAGAAAGAAGAAAAATAGGAAGAAAATCTGCCTCGCCGCCTCGCTACCTATTTGATCAAGACTGGTGTTTTTATTTTCTCCTTCGCAAATACGGGACTACGTAGACACTAACCCTCGACAATCTATACACAACAGCAAATGGTCCTTCGTAAGCCGGATAATTTTTGAAGACTAACAGCGCGGGTTATCTACGTATTTTTGCGAACGAATTATTCAAGATGCCTGTTACGCGATCGAAGAAAGGAAGCGTCGCCGACTTGACAGAACAACGACCAAGCCCGACGAATCAAGAACCCGGCAACACAGAGGGCGCTACTAGCGCTCCGCGAAGTACTGGGATGACGACACGAAGTACTACGAGCTCCGCGAGAGTTCCGCCAGCTTCTGCACGTCAAGAAAAATCTGCGACAACGTCGGAAGGCACCGCGACTACGGAAACCACGGCCACAGAATACACGACGTCAACAGAGAAAACAACAAGTACGGAGACCAACGTCACGACACAACGGGCTGAAGACTCCAACACATTGAAGCCGTCGAAGCGCGCCAAGTCACACCGCTCCGAAGCGCATCGAAGAAAATTATCGGAGTTAGAAGCGCAAGAAAAATTGGCCGAATTAAAATTAGAAGAAATACGCGCGTCGCTCGCACTCGCCCAGCTGAAGTTACAAAAACAGCGCGCCGCCGCCGACGATGATGAAGCAGCTTCTGCGTCAGAAGATGAAGAAGAAGAGGAACGATCAAGTCGAGTTCAAGAATGGTTGGATCACACGAAGAACGACCCACCAGAAGAAAAGAAGAGGCCAGAAGAGGGGGAACAGAAAGGACGAGGACAGGGAGTTCACAAGGAAAAGGAATGTGAACACCGGGGGGACCATGAAGAGACCCGGCCTGCGCGTCAGCCACAGAACGTGGACGTCACCTCACTGGCAGCAGCCCTCACTCAAGCAGTACGGATGACCAGGGATGCACCGAAGTACCTACAGGAGTTACCTGTGTTCAATGGACAATGTAACGGCTGGCTTGCGTTTCGCGCCGCCTACTACGAAACTGAAGCTTTATTCTCGAAGACCGAAAATGTAGCAAGACTAAGAAGAAGCGTCAGGGGGGTAGCATGGGAAGCAATCAGCAGCCTCCTCATCAGCCAACCGGATCCAGCAGCTATCATGGAAGCTCTGGAAAGAAGATTTGGACGACCGGATGCACTGGCGATGAACTAGATGCAGAAGATTAAGGCACTAGGAAAACTCAGCGATAGTCCACGTGACCTATGTATATTCGCAAACAAGGTGGCTAACATCGTGTCTACTATGGAAGCCCTCAAGAAAATTCACTACCTGTATAATCCAGAGTTAGTGAAGATTACCATCGAGAAGCTTACGCCGATTATGAGAAGCAAATGGTATGACTATGCCGCGAAGAACAAAGAAGATGTACCCGACTTGAAGAAACTCACCAGCTTTTTGAATGAAGAGGCTGACAAGTGCGGAGCATACGCGCAACCCGAAGACATCGTCACAAATACTACGCAGGAGAAACATCCAAGAAGAAGATTCGAGCACACCTTCGCTACTGATACCAAGAAAGAACAATGTCCAGCATGCAAGCAGAGTCATCACTTACCTGAATGCAAGAAGTTTCAAGACACAGATGTCAACGAGCGCTGGGAAATGGCTAAGAGACATCGCATCTGCTTCCAATGCCTACGAAGCACGCATCGCCGCGGTACCTGCAGAGCAAAGAAGTGCGGACAGGACGGCTGCGCGATGGCTCACCATCACCTCTTACACCATAAGAGGTCAAGAAGGACATCATCACCATCACCACCAGCAACACAAGAAGTGACATCAGCAGTGGAACTAGTGAAGAACATCGATTGCATCAGAAGCCGTCAAGCCTACCTGAAGATCGCACCAGTAACACTCATCGGTCAAAATGAAGCAAGAGTGGACACCTACGCCTTGATGGACGACGGAAGCACTATCACTCTCGTTGATGAAGGATTGGCAGAGATACTGGGCTTGGATGGCCCACGCGATCAGATGTGGGTGCAGGGCCTGAACGAGACAGTGAAGCAAGAAAATAGCAAGAGAGTCGACATCAAAATACGGGGAAGATACAGCGAAGAAGAATACACAATGCGCAATGCACGCACAGTACAGCGGCTGATGTTCACCAAGCAGAACATAGAACGGAGAGATCTTCAAGACTGCACTCATCTACGGGACATCGAAGACCAGCTGATCTACAAGGACGCCTCACCCAAGATACTGATAGGACAGGACAACTGGGAACTTCTAGTGGCACTCGACATAAGAACAGGAAGACAAGACCAACCGGTCGCAACTCACACGCGACTGGGCTGGGTGCTACACGGATACCGTACGTCTTATCAGAAACCAGTAGCCTTCTGCGGACATACCACCATAGCGGCTAAAGAAGACTCGATGGAACATATGATGAAGAGGTTCTTCGACCTGGAAGCGCTTGGAATAGAACACAAGAAACAGAAGAACGATCCAGAAGAACGAGCAATGAAGATTCTGCAAGAAAAAAGCAGAAGAATGCCCGATGGCCGTTTTGAGACTGCACTTCTGTGGAAAGAAGACGAGTGCCAGATCCCAAACAATTATGAAGACGCCTACAAAAGATTGCGGACGCTGGAGAAGAGACTAGATCGCGACCCAGACTTGAAAACAAAGTACGAAGAAAGGATAAACAACCTTCTCACGTCGGGATACGCGGCTCCAGCCACCACACCTGCACCTAAAGGGAAAACATGGTACCTGCCACATTTTGCAGTGTGCAATCCTTCAAAACCGAAGATACGCCTGGTACATGATGCAGCAGCAAGATCACGCGGGAGGAGCCTGAATGACATGCTACTCTCCGGCCCTGACCTTCTGCAGTCACTACCCGGAGTCATTATGAGGTTCCGGCAGCATCCATTCGCGGTCTCTGCCGACATTCAAGAGATGTTCATGCAGATCAAGATCAGACCAGAAGACAGAGACGCGCTGAGGTTTCTATGGAGAGGAGACTGCAGAGGAGAAACGAAGCCGAAGGAGTTTCAGATGACATCAGTGATCTTCGGAGCAACGTCCTCACCGTGCACAGCGTTGTATATAAAGAATAGGAACGCAGAAGACTTCGCAGAAGCATTCCCCAGAGCAGTGAAAGAGATAAAGAAAAATCACTACATGGACGACTACATCACAAGCTTCCCGAGTGAAGAAGAAGCAATAGAAGTATCGAAAGAAGTGGACCACATTCATCGTCAAGCTGGCTTCGTTCTGCGAGGTTGGGTGTCGAACCGACAGACCGTATTACGTCGCTTCGACACGAACAGCAAAACCGCTACAATACCCATAGGTGGCACCGACGTCGAGAAAACCCTCGGACTGCTGTGGGAAGTGAAAGAAGATTGTATCGGTTTCCACTTGAACGATAAGAAGACTCCGCCAGAGGTGCTGTACAACAATCGCCCACCTACAAAGAGAGAAGCACTGAGCGTGATAATGTCGCTGTTCGATCCGCTCGGACTGGTATCACCCCTGACAACACCTGCCAAGAGACTGATGCAAGAAACATGGCGATATGGGACCGGCTGGGATGAACCAATCCCTGAAGAGCTACAACCGCGCTGGACAACGTGGCTGAACAACCTGCGCGCCATAAAAAAACTTCACATTCAGCGATGTTACGACATGCAGCAATCAGTGGCTTCGAGAGAATTACACACGTTTGTCGACGCGAGTGAAGAAGCATATGCAACAGCGGTCTATATACGTACGCAACACGTCGATGGGTCAGTGAACGTCGTATTGGTAGCAGCCAAGAGTCGCGTCGCACCCTTGAAGCCCACGTCTATACCACGACTTGAGCTGCAAGCGGCCCTGATAGGCGCGCGACTAGCGAAGACTGTGGCCGAAGAACACGACCTGGAGTTCGAAAGGAAGACTTATTGGAGCGACTCACGCACTGTCCTCGCGTGGATAAGAGCGGAACCGCGTGCCTACAAGACGTTCGTCGCACATCGCCTGGCTGAGATTGAAGACCTCACCAAAGTGAACGAGTGGCGTTGGGTCCCCACCAAAGAAAACGTTGCAGACGACGCCACGAGAGAAACGCCGAGCGACTTCACAGCGCAGCACCGATGGTTTCAGGGTCCTGAGTTCCTAAGACGGCGAGAAGAAGACTGGCCAACAGAAGTAAAGGTCACCAACACAGAAACTGGGTAAGAAAGATGCCACGCGTCGCAAGACATAAAGACGCACGAACACTTGCCGAACATAGACAACATAGCTAAGTGGCCGATACTTTTACGCGCCACAGGAAGAGTGCTACAATTCATAGATCTGTGTAGGATCAAGAAACACAGAGCAGCTGCAACAAGACACAAAAAGACTAAAAAGAATGCAGAAAAAGATGCCGCATGGAGCCGCGGTAAGAAAAAGACCGACAAGAATAAAGGAACGGCATCAACCAAGAAAACAGAAAAAAGAAAACTAGTGTGCCTGGACGCGAGCTACCTGTTACGAGCGGAGAAGATGTGGATAAGGAAAGTACAGGATGACAGCTACGCCGATGAAAAGACGCGAATAATGCACGGCGACATGCCCTCGTCAAAGGACCGCCTTGCCACTCTGAGTGTGTACATAGGTGAAGATGGATTACTACGCCTACGAGGAAGAATCGCCGCGACGCCAGGTATACAGGAGGAAACAGCCAACCCTGCCCTGTTGGACGGACAGCACAAGTATACAAGAATGTACATCCAACATGTACACGAGAAGATGCTCCACGGGGGGGTAGAAACCACAGTGAATGAAATAAGACAACGGTTCTGGGTGACAAGAATACGACCCACAGTGAGGAGCGTAATAAGAAAATGTCCACAGTGCCAAATGAGAAAAGCGAAGCCCGCGATCCCTTCGACAGGAAACCTACCTCCAGCACGTCTCACCCATCACGCGCGTCCCTTCTCCTACACAGGACTGGACTACTTCGGACCGCTGGAAGTCACCGTGGGAAGACACCGTGAGAAGAGGTGGGTCGCCCTCTTCACTTGCCTCACGACAAGGGCCGTCCACCTAGAAGTAGTGACATCATTAAGTGCGGATTCTGCCATCGCCGCGCTAAGAAGATTCATCGCGAGGAGAGGACAACCGACTGAACTGTGGTCAGACAACGCGACGTGCTTCAAGGCAGCAGATAAGGAATTGAGAGAAGCCCAGCAAGAAGCTTGGGAAGCAACGCGAGAAGAGGCCAACGCACGCCGCATCAATTGGCGTTACATTCCCCCCGCCTCCCCCTTCATGGGCGGCGCCTGGGAACAACTCGTGCGTAGCGTCAAAGAAGCCCTACGCGTCATCCTGCATGAGAAGCACCCAAGCGACGAGGTCCTGCACACACTCCTCGTGGAAGTCGAGAACATAATTATTTCGCGGCCGCTCACGCATGTCGCTGTGACGCCAGAAGAACCCGAGGCCTTGACCCCGAACCACATCCTGCTGGGGCCAAACAGTCACGTGCCAACACCGGGCAGCTTCACTCAAGAGGATCAATCCGCACGACAACTCTGGAAGCGCGCACAACTTCTGGCCGACGAATTTTGGAAGAGATGGGTGAAGGAGTATCTCCCTTTGCTCCAACACCGGCGGGAGCCCAGAGCCACCGGGACCGCCCCGAAGGTCGGTGACCTGGTGATCATCTGCGACCCAAACCTGCCGAGGAACGTCTGGCCAAGAGGAAGAGTGACCAGAACCTACCCTGGAGAAGACAACGAGATACGAGTCGTGGACATCACTACGAGCAACGGGCACGTCCTGCGCCGACCATGCAAGAAGATCGTCGTGCTACCAGTGGAGTCGCGTGCTGCGACGGCGGGAGAAATGTGCACGACAGCATCATAAGGACTACATGCGGCGAGAGGGGTGCAAGTAGTGACCGTCGCGACCCATGACCATAGTATGAAAATTGTATTATTTTACCTCGTTTACATATTAATCAATGTACTTTAAGAATAATCTTGTTTGTAAATAGATAGTAAGAATAGATATCTAAAAGATAAGAATAAACGTTTGGAAGTATTATAATAGGAATAATTAGATAAGAATAATATTCTTCAGTTATGATGCAAATAAAGTTACGTATATTTGTTGTTTTACTATAAAATGGGTAAATGTAGGTAGGAGGTAACACATTTTTATGTAATAAGAGTAGAAATGAGTGCGCATACGCCCGTTCCGACGCTCGAATTGGAAATGACGCGCGGCCGCCACTTAGGGCGAGATTATATAGTAGTGAAGCGGGGGACAGGGTAGTATTTATAGCGCCGCACCGAAAACACGCCGCCATTTCTAAACCGAGCGGAGCCGGGTGAAGACGCATGTATTATTCATAAGTAATAATCATAGTCTATAAGATAAATATAGTAATATATAACAAACAGTATGTAAAGTATGAAAAAGTAATAAATAAAGGCTAGAGGGGGTGAGGCAGTGAATGTTCTAGAAAATTGCGAGGAATAGTATAAAAAACGGCGCCTATTGGCCGTCAGCGATTCAGTGCTCGGGCAACATCGGAAAAGGAAGCAACAGGAAGAAAGAAGAAAAATAGGAAGAAAATCTGCCTCGCCGCCTCGCTACCTATTTGATCAAGACTGGTGTTTTTATTTTCTCCTTCGCAAATACGGGACTACGTAGACACTAACCCTCGGCAATCTATACACAACACATGCATACAAATATTTGCACTGAGAGAGGATCGAACCCACGACCTCCTGCGCAGCAGTCGTGTTCACTACCGCTTCGCCACGAAGGCGGTCTGCCATAATTATTAAACAAATTAACAGCAATAGTAACAAAAACAAAGTGATGAGAACGGAAAACACGTGGCGTATACAAGGCGTTAACACTCGTACTGAGGAGAATGGGTCATGTCAAACAAGATGGCGGCGCGTTGGCGCCATCTTACGGAAGAAGACACGCCGCGGCCAAACTTCTCTCGAACCCCAAAGTTGTCGGAAGGAATGTTACGAGTAGGTTAGAATTTAGATTTTATTTACTCACTATTGTAAATAATGTTATTTTTTTAAATTAATTTTGAATTAAGTTTTATACAAAATATCGATAGTTTATAGTCTGTGGTCACGATGATTCATCGCTCATCACTATAGTTAGCTCAGCATGCCCATAAAGTATGACATTGACTGGTACGTTTGTCCGTACTGTTAAATTCAGAACTTCATAGGCGCGATTTTACTGACAGCTGTCCCAGAGATCAAGCTATGTTTTTTCTAGTATAATTGTTTGTTTGTGCTAACAATCTTTAGTGTGTGTAATAAAAAAGTTTCGCAAAGTAGCAGAATGAAAACTGACACCAGAGGTTGAGCCAGACGAAGCCCGGGTTGGGTCATATGAAATCCGGAATTGGCAGAGCATGGAGCGGTCGAGCAATGTGACCATTATCTCATACTGTGGTGTTCTAAACTGCCGAAATTCAACCCGCACACACCCGAACCTATCGTTCTTTAAGCTGCCACTCCATGCCAGGGAACCCTGTAGGTGAGTAAATAAATGCATAGTAAATAACTAAATGATTTCCATTGAAGAACTTAATAGATATTTTTGTCAATAGTTCCTTTACAGTTTTTATGAAAATACTGCTCGGATTCTTAGTTGCTCATTCAGTGAGAATCTAGGAAGAATTGACAAAAATAAACTTTACTAGTAGGTTCTTCAATGGAACTGTGCACCTCTGCACAACTGACAATATTATTTGGTGGTGACAAACATCTTGAAGACAAATAATTAAAATTAATCCATAGTACCAAAGATTTACGATATCAATACCTACCTACATAGCCTGTAGTTTTTTTAATAACCTATGCTGTTCCACTACTGGGCAAAGGTATCTGCCACTTCCGTCCATTTCTCTCGATCTTCAGTAGATGTAGATTATAGCTTATAAATTATTTTATTATAATTGTATGCCAAGTTATACCTTTTGACTCTACACCTCTACATATCTCAATAATGGAAGTGAGATCTCCAAATCAACTTGAACAAATCAGCATTGTATGTATGTTTGTTTGTCCGAGGATAACTTTTGAAGCGTTGATCCAATCATTGTGAAATTTTATATATAGATAGGTAGTGATGGCACAATCCTGGTGTGACTAAATAAGCTAAAAATGTGGGGGGTTGTTGAAATATTGGGGTTCAAGAAGGGTAAAAAAATGAGACTATTAGGTCAAATCAGACGTCAAATTAAAGGTCTTTATTAGTACATTTCCACCCCGTTTTTATTTTTAGTTTAGTCTTTGGAGTTTTTGAGTTATAAGTCCTAATAAAAACTGAACTTTGACAAAATTCTATGGGTACACTAGTGACCCCACAGTGCGTACTACAAATATAAGGAAACATCTGAAATCCAGAATAACTGCAATTTCTACTCCCAAAAAAATTTATCCAATTAACATAAACTCCCGATACCTATAATTTGGATGAAACTATGGGTCAAGTTAGTTGGCTGTGCATTTCATGGCACTTTTTTGATAGTCAGATTATATAAAATATATATTTTTTTGTTTTTATGTGAGACTCGCGAGATCTAAGTTCGGGGCGAACCACTAGTTAATAATAAGTAAATTAACAATGGACATTGTTATTACAGAAGGCATATATGGCTGAGACAAATTGGAAGACCAGAAATCAAGCGTTTCCATCGGCTAATGGTTTGTGAAAAACACTTTGAAGAGAAAGACATTAGCGGAGGAACCAACTCAAAATCAGAAAAACAACTTATGCCTGATGCAGTGCCTTCTTTGTTCTTACCAACAATCCAATCAACCTTACAACTCAAGAACAAACCAAAACGTGTATACCAAAGAACAAATATTTCTATCGGTAAAGTATATCAAAAGGCAACCACAAAAGCTAGCAATGAAAAACCAAGAACACACACAAGTTGCACGCAGAAAAGTATTGAATCTCTTAGTAATGACAATGACGAGCTCCCTCTGCTATCTTCACTTTGCAATGCATTGACTAGCAAAAATCTAGACCATCTGATCAAATTATATCTCAAATTCAAAGTTAACAAAGAGAGTAGTAGCCAAATATATTCAGATCAATTTAAGTTGAAAATTCTTCAATTATACTATGGAAACCCTGAAGGTTATAAAGTTCTGCAGAGCACATTATTGCTACCATCAGTTTCTACTCTAGCAAGCTTTATTCCGTCGACACAGGATGGGATAAACGAGGCTTTGATCTCCAGACTGCAAGCTAAGATTGCACATATGTCACATGATGAAAAATATGGCATGCTCTGTGTAAATATAACGAGAATTAGACCGTTTGTGCAGTATGGTTACAACTCCGATACAATAATGGGAATTGGTTCTGGTGTCAATGTTGTAAGTCCAATGCAATATGCTTTAATTGTTATGTTCCGCGGGATTGCAACAGAGTGGCACCAGATTTTGGCAATTTCTTTAATAGCTTCACTTAGCGTGTATAGACAATTCAATACATGGATAGATAACCTAATAGTTAAATTGTTCGAAATCGGCATTAATATAAAGGCTGTGGTCACAGGCACTGACCCCTTCTTTATAAATGCATTTACGCTCAGAGAGATAAAACTGACAAGACCATTTTTCATGGTGAATGATTTAAAAATATATCATGTCTTTGACCCTCTTCATTCAATGATGCTCTTATACAATGAACTGAAAAATAACGTGATTTTTCAAGACGGCTCTGAAGCGAAATGGTTAGATATTTCGCAGTTCTACGATTCGGACAGTACAAGAGATTTGAGGCTTACCTGTGGATCGTGCGATATAGATCCAAATGATTTGCAACAGAACAAATTAAAAACAGCCGCTCAAATTCTTAGTTTGAGGACTGCTACTGGCATAATAACATTTGTTGATTTGGCAATATTAGACCGAAGGGCGGTAGAAACAGCAGAATTTATTATAAAAATAAATAAAATCTTCACCTGGTTATATCCAGCTGCCTCTGAGCCAGAATACAAACACTTGCTTACTGACGATGCAGAACATTCTTATAAGGATAACGCAATATTTCTCATGAAATTGGATATGCGTAACTACCTTAGTTACGGGTCAGAAGCGAAAACCAAATTTAAATTTATACAATGCTTTAGTTCGAGCATTCGGAGTATTTTACATATGAAAAAGGAATCATCTATAAGAAACCACGCCTCTGTGTTGACCCGATATCTCAATTTGGATCCCCTAATGGAAATAATTGATCAGATCTACTTGAAATGTGGAAAACAGAAATGTCCAACAACAACAGAATTCTTCGCAATTATTAAAGACAACTATGTGCTGAATACTTTACAAAATGAACAAAACAACATCGACATGGATAGTTTCATAGAAAATGCAAGCAAAATTACTGAAATTCAAAACTGTTTTACAGAGCCCACTACCAAACTTTTTGTTAAACGGAGCTTGGAGAGTTACAACGAGGATTACACCCAACTATCGTATGAGGATGCTTGTTCAATATTTTATGTGGCCACATATTTACTTGACAAAATGAATATAAAGTATAAAAACTCTGTGTCATCAAGAATGAAATTTATGAACAGCAGTGTCTATTACGAAAATCGAGACGCAGGTTTCAGTGGCTCTATTATAGTACCAGATAATGACTTCCTACAATTCGTGTATAATATGGATTCGGTATTTGTTAATTATTGTAAAAAAGCCATGTCCAGTGGAAAATTATATGAGGAACTGATGAAGCAAATGGCTAACTTCATCGTCAACATATCCATTGATATTGGGCCGTTGGATTATATTATAGGCTTGTTTGTAGACTTGCGCATATATCACACTATTAAATATAATAATGATTTATATAAACAAGACGATGGAGACGCAGAATTTGTTGTTTGTAGATTAAGTAGCCCAGGTTTAAACCTTGGATTTACAAAAACAGTACTATGAGTAACTGATAGCAAGTAAGTACTTACTTAGGACTAAGGGACAGGACTATTCCCAATAAAGAATTTTAGATTTTTAGGTTGTATTTGTTTCTTATTGTTTCTTGAAGGTTGCAGTTATGCAATTACTTGCATAAGTGGTTTAGATTGATCGTATACCTTTTTATTTTGAGAACCAGCTTCCGCCAACGGCTTCGCACGCGTAGTTTGTTAACAAAAAGCAGCTTATAATCTACGTACACTATCAATGATTATGGTAAAAGCTTAGGACAACACAGTTTTTAATCCCCCATCTAAGGCCCGTAAGATCAATAGCAGTTTAAACTAAAATTCTAAGCTTAAACCATCACTGGCAAAGGAAATTTTTAGTTTAAACTTAGAATATTAGTTTAAACTGCTATTGATCTTACGGGCCTCATTAATACATAGGTACACACGGCTACACATCAAGCTATACATACCCAGTATAAGCTGACCTCACATTGTTTAGGCTTTTCGTAGGATGAGAGGTCAGCTTATACTGGAAATTATAGCTTGATGTGTAGCCGTGTGTGCATCTTCCATTAAAATTAAAAATAAACTCACTCAAAATTTTTTTTTTTAAATAAAATTATAGTCTAGCTTTCGGCCACGATCTCGCCTGATGCAGTCTACGATGGTACACGCTTGCCTAGAAGAAACCTATTCACTCGCGACTTGAAGTCCCCTAGGTTGTAGTTATCAGGAAACACAGACTCAGGCAAGGCGTTCCACTCCTTGGCGGTGCGCATAATAAAGGTGGAAGAGTACCGCTTTGTGCGTATGGGAGGTATATCTACCATGTAGCGGTGGCGCACCGCGGAGCGACTGGTTGTCCGATGATAGAATGGGGATGGTGGGATCAGGTTGAAGAGCTCCGCAGCACACTCTCCGAAATGTATCCGATAGAAAACCGAGAGCCTTGCAACTTCGTGAAAATGTCGTTTTTAAAATGCATGTTAAAACGACATTTGCCAAATACTTTAATAGCCTATCATAAAATGGAGCATCCTTTATAGTGCAAGAGCACGCACACTCGCTCAATAGTACCTAGCGTGTAACTCACACTACCCGCATTGGCTTTTGTTCTGCTTCGACTCGTTCACTCACCGGGGTTCGTTGTTCAGGGCGGTAGAGAGTATTATGTTCCTTGGTTCAGGGTTTGTTTGTTATCCGCGGGCATGTGGTGCGTTCGCACGCCATTAGATAGGTATCTATCACCATCAAATATTGTAATGAATGCCTATTTTTAAGATTAACATACTTTTGACCAGAACCCACGTTATCGAGAACCTGGTTGTCTGGACAAACCTAGTAGGTATACCTAGGTTTTAAGACATCATCGAATCACTATGTAACCAGCTTTTGTATCTGATAATAAACAATAAAACCAAATTTCATCGAAATCGGTCCAGCCGTTACGACGTGAAAGAGTATCAAACATCCATACAAACTTTCTCGTTTATAATATTAACGCTCAGCCTCTCGGCTGCTGATAATTCTGTCAAATGAAAGTAGACCCTGAAAAATCGCGGCAAATTCAAAAAATATCAGCGTGGCAACCCAAACATTAGGGAATAATAATGATGCCACACTCCGATTCTCATTTTCCCTAATCTGTTGAAAAAAAAGTCAAGAGTACCTACCTTATAGATCGTGCAATCCACGAAGACGCGCCCCTCTATTCCTCCTAACCTTTTATAGTATATGTGTGCAAGCTTCCGTCAATATTTGAGTGTTATCGGTACACACTAATTACCTATGAGTGCACACGCACACTACAATGAATAGACTAATTAGGAGAGAGCGTCATGGTCAAAGTGAAAGATGCTCTACTTCAATATTATTTTTATTACCCGACTGCAAGGAAAGGGTTATGTTTTTTTTTTTATTTTTAAGTGTGGATATTGTATGTGATTATTAGTTAATTTACGATAATATTACCATTTTCATAATAGGGGGTAAATATAGACATAAATGAAATACGTGAAAAGTTTTATTGAACTTTATTGAGAAATGATAATCGTCAATCACTCGTTTCAGAAAAATCTGATTCAGAGTCTGATGTATCACCGAAATATATAATTAAACTAAAATCAAGATCACAGTGTCTCATGTATTCGTCTTCTATTTTTTCCACGTGCTGACAAGTATTGAACCAGACATCTTTATTTACTCGATCAAATGCTTCATTTAAAATGGACATAATCGAAGTGTAATTTTGATTGATATTGCGGCTAGCAACGTCGTTTTTTACAATACCCCAAATGTTTTCGATTGGGTTTAAATCTGGGTGATACGGAGGAAGCCGAAGCGCTGTGAATCCATGTTCTTTCAATAATTCGTCAACTTTGTACTTGCGGAAGTTTTCTTTGTTTTTTAATATAAGGTCATAAAGTTCAGGTTTTTTGTAGTTTGGTTCAAAATGGATATTTTTTTCATTCAGCCAAGTCTGCATGTCTAATTTGTTGGAGTTGGATGTTGGTATTTTTTCCGAACTAGTATTGTGATAGGCTGCATTATCCAAGACTACCACGGCATCATTTGGAAGATTTGGTATTAGTTTCTCCTTTAGCCACTTTAAGTAATTGTCTGTGTTCATATTATTGTGGTAGTCTCCGGATTTGATCTCTGATCTGTATGTCAACAACGCATTTGGTACGAAACCCTCTGCACTTCCGCCATGTACTATAATTATGCGCACTCCTTTTGTTAAATTTTGTTTTATTGTTGTTTTAGAACTTTTTTCAGCCCAAGATTTTTTTTGCACGTGGTTAGTATGAATATATGATTCATCTGTGTAGACTATAGGTCTACCTTCATTACGAAAAGACTTTATCTGTTTTAAATATTTGAATCTTAACATTCGAATATCATGTTTTTCGGTTAGCACTTTCCTGTTATTATCAGTTTTTCTCCATTTATAACCAAGTTTAAGTAACAAAGTTCTTAGGGTTGTTATACATCCATCAAATTGTATAGTCTTTCAAAACAATATAAAGTCGTGATAATGTTGGAAATTGACGATGTTCTAAATGATAGTTTTGTATAGTTCTTCGAACTACACCAATATCAAATTCGTCTAAATCAATTTTTCGTGGTATTACCCTTCTCTTCTTCATGGGTGATGTAAAAATAGAAGCACTTCTGCCTACTAAATTCGAATGCGACGTACTCGCTTCATTTTCAGACTCAATATCCGCTTCCGTAGTCGGCTCTGTTGTACGCTTCGCACTTGGGACTATAGGAACTATCGCATCCGTCTCCATAGTTATATTCGATTCCATAGCAGGTACTGTAGTTTGGTTCATTGTATTAGTATATGCCTTTCTTTCGCGTAGAATTCTAGTCACTGTGCTTTCAGATACTCCAACAGCCTGTGCGGTTCTCCATCGCGCATCAGTGAGTTTTTCTGCATAATTTTTACTTGCTGCTTGTTTCATAAAATTATAAACTTTAGAAATAATTTCACTTGCCTAAAATAAAAAAAACATTAAATAGTTTTACTTATTTTTAAAGATGAAATGAAGTCTTCTTTTAGTAAAATTTGCTATTTTCAAAATTAAATTACTTTCCTTTGCTTATTTCATGTGTTTTAGTAACTACAAACTTCTAAACAATCATTTCCATACCTGGCTTTTAAGTACAACACGTTGAGATTTTATCGACATTTTAAAAAAAATAAAGTAGAGCAACTTATATGGCGAGTCTGGATTTTCGCAACATAGAATATACTACCTGTGTGCATCGAACCGCTGACGGTTCGCGACTGACGCTCGGAGCAAACTCCCCGCACCCCGCGATCCCCTCAACCAAAAATTGGTGGGGCGCGTCTTCGTGGATTGAACTATCTATAAACGACGACCTATAAGATAAGATAAGATAAGATAATTTCTTTATTGCACACCATTAAATACAAACATATAAAAGAAAATACAATTTTAAATCATAGGTACAATGGGCGGCCTTATCGCTAAAAGCGATCTCTTCCAGGCAACCTTTGCATGGACAGGATCTATATGAACAAATAAGGACGGCGGCGTAAGATTTTTTTTAGAATCAGTTTTTTTAAAAAAAAACAAGCATATATTACAATTTATAAAAAATATAGTTAATATAAAATAAAATGCTTAATTATATTAAATTATATAATCATAAAATTACATAAATATTAATATTAAGATACATAATATATATATATATACATATATTGTCATACCTACATACATAAATTATAAAAATGTATAAATAAATAAATGGCCTAGTGAGCGATGGATGACAGAAAGTGTTGTCTGACCATGTTTTTAAAGATAAGGAGAGATTTTGCATGACGAATTGAGATAGGTAGGGCATTCCAGAGTCTGGTAGCCTGCAGAGTAAAAGAGATACTATAAAATACTGAGGTATGGTGGGGAGTTTTTAATTGAAGGGTTTCAGAGGAACGTAAGGATCGAGAGTTGGAAAGGTGAAGAAAGTCAAAGCGTTCTTTGAGGTAGGACGTAGTAGAAGAGATGAAAAGGATGCTGTAAAGGAGGGAAAGGATATGCGCATTCCGGAGAAGGCGGATGGGTAACCACTAAGTCTGTGGCGATACTCAGAAATGTGGTCGAACTTGCGCAAGCCAAATATGAATCTAATAGAGAAATTCTGGAGACGCTCAAGCTTGTTGAGTTGGTCTTCAGTTAAATCAAGATAGCTGACGTCAGCGTAATCGAGAATGGGATGCAGCAATGTCTGTGCAAGTGCAATTTTGGTGGAAGTCGGAAGGAAGTTTCGCAGCCGTTTAAGAGAGGCAGCTGCAGCAAAGGTCTTTCGGCTTACCGCTGCTAGTTGTGGTCCCCAAGATAACTGACGATCCATGAGTATCCCCAGATTCTTGACTACCTTGCTAACTTCTATTGATGTACCGTCAAATTTCACTTCAGGTAAATCAAGCCAATCGATTTGTGTAATCATCCGCAAGCTTCCTATAACAATCACTTGAGTTTTCGTTGGAGTTACTTTCAGCCCGTATGATTTGCTCCACTGAAAAATACTCTGGAGATCACTATTTATGTCAGTAATTGCTTCACGTAACCATCCAACAGGGGCTTGGGTATAAATTTGCAAATCATCTGCATAGAGGTGGTAGGACGAAGAGAGTTGTTCAGAGATGCAATTAATAAAGATGGCAAAAAGAAGAGGAGATAAAACGCCGCCCTGAGGTACACCAGCACTCAATTGACACCAAGAGGAAAATGTGTCGTCAATACGGATACGTTGCCGGCGTCCAAACAGGTAACTACGAAACCAGTCAATTACTGTTGGAGATACGTTAAGAGAGCGAAGAAAAGCTAACAGTATATATAAATCCACATTGTTAAAGGCATTGCTGAAATCCAGCAGGGATAGGACAGTGACCAGCCCAGATTCCATACCATGCCTGATGTCATCGGTGATTTTGATGAGAGCAGAAACAGTGCTATGGCCTGGGCGAAACCCGGACTGAAAGGGATTCAAGAGGTTGTTTGTGTTAAGGAATGAGCTGAGTTGGTGATATATAAGACGCTCTAAGACTTTGGATAGGAACGGGAGAATGGATATAGGACGGTACTCGGAAAAGGACGAAGGATTTGTTTTTTTTAGGAAGCGGGGTTATTTGAGCTTCCTTCCACGCACTTGGAAACGTTCCAGTGTCGATGGAAGAATTAAGCAGATACGTAATTACGTGGACGATTTCATTGACAATCGGAGTTATCATTTTTTTACTAATGCAGTCACTACCAACTGCATTAGATGTAATGGATGATATGCTCTTCTTAACATCACAATCAGTAAATTGGCGAAACAAAAAAGGTGAAGAGTCAGGAGTTGGTAATGAAGAAAGATAATTTAATGTTTGTGTCTTAGTAGGTCCATCAAAATTAGATGAAGAGGAGAAATGTAGATTCAAAGAATCTACGTCCAAGTCCTTAGGAATAGTATCTTGGCGTGATTTTCCAACTCCTAGTGACCGCAAGAACTTCCATACTTTCGTAGGGTCATTATTTTCTACAGATTCATGGATATATCGGCGTTGAGCATCTCTACACACCCTATTGCAGTGATTTCTACTCTCAGCATACTTCTCCCGGTTTGCATCAGAATTATTGCGTTTGAATCTAACCTTGGCTGCGAGTTTCTTGTGCATTTCGGCTCGTATCTGGTTGGTAAGCCACGGCGCCGAGAGATGTTTCATTTTGACCGCTCGTACTGGGGCATGCACGTCGTACAATCTCGTCATGATACCGTTAAAACAGTCAACTTTATCATCAATAGATTCAGCGTTAAAAACCTCAGACCAGTCCGCGTTTTGGGCATCATTGCGCAAGGACTCCACATCCATACCTCCAAAATTGCGCTGATAAATAATTTTTGGCTTGGCTTTGGGAGGGCGAACTTTATATGAAAGGAATAATAGATCGTGATATGAAAATTCATCCGCTGTACACTGACCGTGCTTGGCGACATGAACTGAAGATGAGATTAATATTAAATCCAGAAGGGAAGGTTGACAATTTGGAAAATGATGCGTTGGATTCAAAGGAAGAATGGTCAAGTTATTAGCCTGGACAATATTTTCTAAAGAACTGGAACGGTGGTCATGCTTATTTAAGCATGTATTAAAATCTCCCGAGATAATAGTGTGATCGTGAAGGGGAGTAAACTCCTCAAGCAGTTTTTCTAAAGAGGAGAAGTAATCAATACGCATTGACGGCGAGTAGTAAACTCCAAGCAGTATTTTACGATGAGATAAAGTAACTTGAAGGAATAGATGCTCACCAGCACTGGGCGGGGGTGGCTGTGCAGACATACTCATAACAGTGAATGGAATATGAGAACGGAGGTATATGGCTACACCACCAGCCCCCGATCCAGTGCGGTCATTGCGAATGAGTTGGAATCCTGGTAGTGCATAAGCAGTAGAGGGTAAACAAGGTTTTAACCAGGACTCAGACACAAGAATAGCGTGAATGCATTTTAAATTTAATGACGCCAGAATTTCTGTAAAGTGAGCCGGAATGCTTTGTGCATTTATATGCACCACATTGAAGTTCTTGGGAACATCACGAAAAATTGATTCTAGGGTATCACAAAGAGTTGGAATACTACTGAAACTATCGTCAGAACAGTCCCCAACTGAGGAGGAGCAAGATATAAATTCAAAACATCAGAGTCTCTCATTAAAATTCTAATTAAATTCTATTGTTTCTATGTTTGTTGTATTTTCTGTGTTCTCTTGTGCTTTCTCTTTGATGTTATACCTTTTGATTGTATTGTGTGAATTTGTGTGTGCTATGGTAGCAAATAAATGTCTGTCTATGTCTATGTCTAAAATATATATAAATAATAAATATAATATAATAAATACCTAGTTATAAAGATTGCTTTTATGGGCTGACAACTAGTCACAAACAATATCTTGTCGCGTTTAGTCCGTGTCCACCCGCCAGCTACCTGTAAACTGTACATAAAATTAACAATATCAAAGAGAAAAATATAAAATTAAAAATACTTAATAAGTCTAATCCAACCGCACCGGTTTCACACAAATAATAATAACACTAGGCACAAAAAATAACATATCCAAACATAAAAAGTAATGGAACATTTTTGGGTTGTCACTTCGGTTAAATTGATGTTTGACAATGATATTTGCCTTGATGGAGTTTGAGTCACCGTTTGCACACAACATAAAATAAACAAAAATTTAGGGTTGAAAAATAAAGAAATAAAGTGAATAGACGGTACTTATCAAGGTGGATAATAGAGTAAATTGACCCGGATTTACTCGGTTGGATTCAGCTTTGTATGATGAACAACACACTATTTTCGGAAAGCCGCCGCACGTCTGGCCTTCGACAGAGCAGCTGTCTCCTTCACTACAGGCGCTATGGTCGTTTTAATTACCGCCGGTGCCTACGTTTGTGGGAACTTGTTCAATTCCTCGATGCTGGAGACTCGGTGCCTAGCTCCGTCAGGCCCGAGTACGAAAACAAGGCCCTGGCTGGTCCAACATCTCATGACACCAAAACGCTTGCGCCCCGCCATAAACGTTTCGTGACACGCCTTAGTTAGGAACTCAGAGAGCGTTACTCCTGTGTTCTTCAGAGCGGTCTTAGAGGACCACATCTTGTCCCGTACCGTAACGTCTCGCAGCTTGCATAGGATAGGACGTGGCTTATCAGACGTAGCGCGGCCCATACGATGGCATCGGCTGATGCAGGCTTTTGAAAAGCCAGTTTGCTTCAACCTATCCGACACAGTCCGCACCACTACATCTGCCGTATCTTCTTGAGTAGACTCTGGAACACCATGGAAGAGCAAGATTTTCCTCCGACTACGCATCTCCAGATTGTCCATTTAACTTTTTTAACATTTATATTAAACTAAACAAATAAGAGGTTACAAAAATGCGTATTTACTATCTCACACCTACCGCCGCAAAAAAAAGACCTATTTGAAGAATAATAAGAGAGTGACTGAAACGAAAGAAGTAAGTCAGATTCATGGGAAATGGTCATCCGTGGTTCCTGCCTACATCTTCGGGAAAAGGCATTTTTTGCCTATTTTTCCGGTTCAAAATGACAAAACCTATAAAATAGTTCAATATTATTAATCTGCAGTTGATAAGAGTGGGTTACAATTCGTTATTATTATAGTCATTTATAGTACGTGCAATTATTATTTTATACCACCCTAAATTTACCCAGCTGTAGAACATAGCGTCCGTAGGTGGAAACACATTAGTATTGCCATGTAAAAAGTTACGAAAAAATGCGAGTGCCTACTTTCGTTTGACAGACTCTATGTGCGGAGATGCTGACCCCGTGTGAAGGACGCCGCACCCGGGTGGTCAGGAAGCAGAGTTCGATAGATATCCTAGAGTTTCACGAAAAAAGTACATGGTATTTGAGGAACTAATGATGAAAATTTATGTTTTTTTATAAGTACTTATCTATACTTACTTACTTTTACTTACTTACTTACTTAGCGCCCAAAGCAAGGGCTTTCTTTCGTAGAACGAACTCTACCTTACAAAGTACATAACAAAACACGTACTTAGTATACGATATGGTCCCAGATCTGGGACTAGATTAGATTACCTACATAATAGCTCTTTATTGTAGGTAGGTAAGTACACCAAAATAAAATTGGTACAGAAGATCATTATTACAAATTGATTTAGTATTTGCGGAAAAAATATTTGCAGATCATGCATACGTTTTCTAATCAGCTGGAATTTAATCCACAACCTCTTGCGTTACAGTCGACGACTTGCCTACTGCACTGTAGATTTCGTCTATAGATTCAAATTCTTAGTTGGATATGGGTAGAATACCGTACAACACGTCTGGACAATTAAGGTAGAGTCATCCACACTAGGTGATTACTTGTAAGTACCTACTTTCTGAGAGATCTTCATTCGCTCCTCGTGTAGAAGATAGGTAATATTGGTTCTACACAGGTTTGTTTTCCAAAAGACGCATAAATTCTACACACGCAATATTAAAAAAGATTGGGTGATGGACTTCCAACTGGCCCGGATATATTCTTTGCGAGGATAGTGTATACCTTTGCTGGACTCGGGAGACCTTAGTGAGGCTAGAAAACAGCTGCTCTTGGCTATGAAGCTCTACTGTGACCCTTTTCCAACGACTAAATAAATTTAATTTTGTCTAGATTCATTAAAATTATAAGGATTACTTTGACGTCAATTTTACCGCCTGCTCCTCCGTGACCAAGCCAGGAAAGAATCAGGCAAGAAACATGGGTGATTATTCTTTTTAATGATCCTTTACACAATATAACAGTGGTAATAATACAAAAATAAAAGTAAGTACTTAGTATCGATTGTAAAACGAAAGAAAATGTGTAGGTAGGTACCTACCTATGTAGGTACTGAAAAATTGAGTTAATACGTTCTACCGAGGAGTGCATACTATACCACTGGTGCACTTCCATCGCCATCAGATAGGTATTCGTCGTAATTCACACTCTTTCTAGGAACGTGACTAGTTCCTGCGTCTTGAACCACGATCACGGGATAAATTACACAAGTTGGGCAAAATTTCATGAGAAAATGGGTGAAAAAAGTTTTTTTGCAAAGTTGGAACATTTTTCACACTACCTACCAAAATTACCTACGTATTACGTAAATAATTTTATAGAAGGAAATCAAGTGATTGAAAGGCAACGCCCTCTTTAAAAGACTTCATATTTATTAGATGTAAGCCCAAATTTAGTTATTTTAGGCGGGTTTTCTTCTCACGCTGACCGTCGTCGGCGCTGATAGGGCCATATGTATGCATGCATTTTTTAATTAATGCTGACCGATTTTGCTGATAGGCGTCAACCGTCAGCGCTCTCTCAACGATGTCGCCTCGGCTAGATAGTGAGCGTAACAAGAAAAAGGAAGTAGGTAGAAGATTTCACCATGCCATCCGGTGTCCGTCAATCCAACGGTGCTCTCATGGGTTTAATTTAACCTTCATTTAGTTAGATGGAGGTTTTGGGTTCGGTTGAATGCTGTTAAAGGCAGACATCTGTAGGTAAGTACCTATAACTACATAATATCGTTTTCTCTACTATGAATCTTCAACGATCGAAAAGATGAAGGAAAACACCAAATGAGAACCGATACGGGTCCAAGATCTAAGTAAGTCTATCCTGTCAGAGTTGTTATTTCATAATTTTCAGCTTACCATTATCGTTATCCATAAAATTACTAGGTTTATCATCCATGTTTCTTTGAATTATTCGTGACAAGAAAAAGTAATTAAATTGAAGACTCCCACAAAAGTAATATCTTCTCAAGGAATTTGTATCTTCCCCAGTCTATATCTCTATGGTAAATACTGTGGCAGGTGGCAGATATGTGTGCCCTAAGTATTATGAGTATTACCTACCTACTTTAATTGGTTCCTGTGTTCTCCAGTCTAATATAGTATTTCATTATGGTTCTGTGGGATATACATATTCACAATAATCTACCTCACAGATTTACCTACCACTAAAACCTAGTTGTGGTTAAATTTAATTACTTTGTCTAGCACTCAGAGCAAGGTCTAGCAGGTCTAGCATCCATATTTAGGTAAAAAAAAAATAAGCATTCCACAGATTAAATAGGTGCAATTGAGTTTTATTGAGATCTCTACCACACAGAAAATGACTACCATGATCCCATCCATGATACATGATACCTATCTTTACTTCACATATTAATAAAAAAAAATAGGGTAGAAAAAAGGGTAGGGTATACTTACCTTTGAAGAATGTAGCTACTCCTGGGGTTTTCACGGCCATGTTTTTAGAACTGTTAATGGATGGCGCTGCTCCACCAAGCACTAGACTCACACCATTTTCATTCGCATAGCCTGTTAAAACTCATTCAAATGAAATCTCTTTCGGTTTCCATCGTATATCGGTTGTTATCATTCGGGTCTGCTACAAATCAGTCGTTTCTAAAGGCATTTCTTCGGAATTCATCAGGCGTTTTCGTTGCCCGTGATTTTTCGCATGTGAAATAGCAGTGATAAAAAATCATCAATAGAATATGATCCTATGAAAATAATGTAAAAAAAGCAATAATTTCCATGCCTTGATAGGCATGGAAATTATTGCATGATTGCACTTGTGTGTTTTGTCTGTGTCCAAAACAAAGTGAATTATCAATGTCAATTGCCATAATAATCAAAACTTGAATTTATAACAAAATATTGCTTACAAACAGAACTCTATGTATATAGGAGACGACTAAACCGTGTGTTGCCTCATATTGCGAAAACAACGGCAGACACCGTTTTCCTAAGGATGGAGTTCGTAAAATGAAATGAGTACAAGCAAGGAAACATGTAAACCCTAGTTCGTACATATTGAAGTCTTCTATATAGGTTCAGCTCTTTTTCGTGTAACTGATTTATCTGTGACGCCATCATATTATAATAATTACCGTAAGTTATTTTATCAATATTTTACGTAGGTACTTATAAGTTAGTTGGTGTACTTGTCATTTTTCCTCCTAAGTTATCTTTTTTTAAAAGATTACTGGCAGAAGAATATTCAAGAAAACTGCTATATCTTCAGTGTTCTTAGTATTTCTCTATGCCTGTTATATTTGTTTTAGAACGATTACCCTACCTACCTACCCTAATATACCTTTTAGGTATATCTTAACAAAAACAATAAAACTAAATAAAGTGAATTGCAAGCTATTTATTTGCAAAATAATCATGCCTAACCACTCTGTAGTAAACCGCGGACAACACTTGAAGAATTCCTGGATAGCGATTGGAAAAATTTACTGCTGGATTGTCTGTACCCTCGAATCTGAAACAAATTCACTTAAAAATCTTGCCCTTATGCTGAAATAGGTAATCAATATGACACCTAACAGACCCACATTAGCATCACATGTCAAGGGTAGGATTATGGAACTATGTAGGTACGAGCACCTTACTCATGGCACCCAGACCAGGAACGTATGTTTGCCTATGCTAACATTTGGTTCTCAGGCGGGAATTGTGTCTGCGCTGTCTGGCATCAGGCGATTACTCTCTTACCTCCGCGCTTCTAAAGGCCTGCGCAGACGAGGGATTTTTGTCCGCGGACTTTTTTATCCGCTAAAATAGATCGCTTACAACTGTATCGAGTAACGCAAACGAGGGATTAAAAGTACCGCGTACAAAAAGTCGCCCGAATAACCGAGGACATGCAGAGAGCGGACCGGACAAAAGTGCTGGGGAGTCCCCGAAAAAAATAGAACTCTTATAACTAGGCGAAGCAACGCACATGGCGGACTTTAGTCCGCACTCCGCGTTGTGCGCTCGAGTTACGTACGTATGCACGACGTACGTGTGCGTTGAGTTCGCGGTAAATCGGCGGCGGAATTATTATTCGCGGAGCGTACTTTTTTCTCCGCCGCGGAGAAAAGTCCGTCGTCTGCGCAGGCCTTAAGCAGAGAACGTCTTTACCACAGCTTTACGTTGTCAAGGTTGCGGGTTTGAATCCGGTATTTAACGGGCACCTATTGTTGCAGGTAGATCAATGAATGTTAGTTTTATCTTCGATTAAAAACGAACGATGTAGGTAAGTGTAGTCGCCAATCAATGACAGTGTCTTCTAAATTCTAGAAGTCCGGTCGTGAACAGTGTTTTTCACTGGAAAAAAGTGTACTTTTAAAGGAAAACATAATAGCCATGACGCGCCGTTGTGCCCTGAATACTGCTATCACATCCCGTCAAGGATTACACCGAATACGTTTTTGTATGGTTGTGGTGCCCGACCGATTACAGAGTTTAGTGATTTTGCAAACAAGTCTGTCTCGCGTTCTGCGTCAGAAAGTCTGCTGTATGGGCTTCCGAAATCACCTATGTTAGATTGAGTAGGTAGGAAATCGACTTGATAAAAAAAGTAAGTTAGTGAGTGACAAATAAGTACCTAGTATGGTTTGGTAGATTATACAGTTTGAATATCTATAACATAGGCCAATGCTTATTATTTTTCCGTGCCTTGCGAAGCACTTGTAATGTCACTAGCAGTTACCTACCAATCTAATAGTTAATTGCCTAATTGGTCTGCTTTAAAAAAGGTGTGCAAAGCCACAAATTAAAATAAAAGAATCAATGTAGGGTCATCATCAGTATCCAATATCTATCCACTGACATAGTTTCCTCCAAAATGACATTTTGACAAACCAACTTTCAGCAGTACATCATACACTCCTGGCTCCAGCCGACTTCATGCTTCAAGGTTGACTTCAGAACAAATGGTTTCTAGAAAAAAAAAACTGTAAGGAATTCTCTATTTCTAGGAATGAACTCACCATCTAAACCCATTATAAAATTGATCAAGGACTTTTTAAGAACAGACTTTTACTAGTCTTCAAAAGACATACCTATTGCTTTCTACTTCAATGGCATTGGTGTTTATTGATTTTCCAGCCAAGAAGTATTCAAGGACACTGATTTACAATTCACAATTTTAAACACTTATCGAGTCTGACTGAACTGAACATAATGTCACAAAAAAACACTAACACTCAATCTAACTTCACAGTAATAAACCCAGTCATTTTGGAAGTTACACAATCCCAACTTTAACTAGGCAACTCGACTCACTAATAGATTTCACAAGTTACTGACACAATAACATCACTTTACAAGCACAAGTTCACAAGGATCAGAAAAACAAACATTATGAGATGGAATAATCTATTTCACACACATACACTACACATCACCTAGACCACTGATTACACTATTGATAAACATAAATACACTTAACAATTTCTAGCATGAACTAAACTAGATTTTATGCAATAATATTATTGCTGTCACTAAACTGTGGTTACACAGCACTTTCACATGAAAAATAGGTCATGAGCCTTCACAAAACTAGGCTCCCCACCTCACATCACTACACACCACAAAAAATACAATGATAAAAATGTTATCTGTAAACATCAAAGGACTTAAAACTATGCAATGTAAAATTCAATACAATATAGAATAAGTTAGGCTGTGCCACCTCGCACAACCACTATAACTAAATGATCCTCTTTCAAACTTTCCTCTGTCAAATTATGGCATGTCCTCTTTAGGAGCTCAGTTGAGAACTCGCAAGGTGGAAATGAATACAACACACCAGTCGCCTCTGTCTCTTTATTCAGCAGAGATATCACACCTGCAGCTTCCTTTTGTTTCAAATATGACACCAGATTTCTCATAGGACGAGTCTGAATACTAGCATCTTCATTTGTGATAGCTGTTGTTGAGCCAGCTACTCCAAGGAAAATAGCATGTGATGTAGATGTAGCGATTCGCTTCTGTACATCATCAAGTTTGGGCTGGTCTAGACGCAATCTTTGTGTGATTCTCAGCTGGTTTTTGCCCTCTTCATCTTTCATGAGACAGTCAATTATTTCGTTGTCTCCATCAGTGAGGTGGAATTTAGTTGGGAAGAGTGAGTTTTTGAGGATCAGTGCCCCATTCCACATGGTAGTGGCTTTACGAACGACTTCTGGGAGAGTTCTGGCTGAGGCAAGCATGCCACTGGCTCGACGTGGCGAGCCATCTGAGTCTGAGTCGGGAGAGCGTCTACGTGGGGAGCGAGATCGGGACCTATCAACGCCAGGCTCGCGGGAGCCAGAGCGGCGTACCCTACTCTCGTATTCACCCTCTACTGGAGGCCTCCTCCACTCATCATCACGAAACTCGGCAGAGCCGTGATATCCACCCCGGTACATGCCACGTCCGCGACCGCGCCCGCCTCTACCCCTATAACCTGGAGTGCCATACGCGGAGTAACCTTCCTCCCAGGACGCTCCAGCCTCGTAACCTTCATAACCCTCGAGGGGTCGCCCATCTTCACCTACAGGTGGCGCATACGTCTTGGGCCTATATGGACCACCATTGCCAACGTCAGCAAAGTCGATCCTGAGACGCCTATCTGGCCCGCCTAGTGGAAACCCTCTCATTTCTTTCACGGCTGCCTGTGCAGCATCTATTGAATCATACAAAATGTATGCTTGAGCTTCTCCTTTAGCATATTCAATTTTTTTAATAGCCCCAAATCTATCAAATTCTCTTTCTAGTTGTGCAACTGAGGTCCAAGGACCGAGACCGCCCACCCATACGCGCGTTGTAGGATTAGCTTTACCATACCCTATTTTACATTGGAATTTTCCAATATACTGGCCAGATAACTCGACTTTAGCCCGATGAGCCATGTCTAGAGTTTGGTAGCGTACAAATGCAAATGCGTTGCCTGTGCCTGGTGGAGGGCGCTTTATATCAATGTCTTCTACAATGCCAAAACGACCAAAGATACGACGCAATTCTTCATCTGATATGTTGATTTCAAGATTACCCGCAAAGAGAGTCCTGGTGGCAAGGGGGTCATCCTCCGGTTGGACATGATGCAAGTAATTGGGGAATTTATCTTTCTTGTTTTCCATATTTTTGTCAAATTGTGGATGAGGATGGCGAGGCATGTACGGACGTGGCATGTAATGAGGGTGAGGGGGATGATGCATTGGAGGTCTGTGGTGCATTGGGGGACCATGGGGCCCAGCCATAGGATACTCATGCATTGGAGGACGGAAATCTCTATGATGTGGAACGGCCGGGGGGATACCGTAGCCTCTGTCATCTGGAGGCGCTCTGCGTCTATCGGGAACCGGCGACCATGCATAGGAATATGGACGTTCATAATCAGGTGGAGTGACGCTTCTTGGCCGACTTCTAAACTCGGAGCGCACCGGCTCATATACAGGATCTATGATAGCCACTTTGTCATACAAAATGACCCTTGGCTTTGCATGTTTCGCGTCTCTCGCATCTTCGGCGCTTCGGAAACAAATGTAAGCTACACGCTCATCTAATTCGTGGGAAATCTTGATGCTGAAATCGCCAAACTTCTTGTATTCGCGGTAGAGCGTGTCTTTAATGATATCATCAGACGCCTTTGGGTGAAGAGCGCTCACGCAGAGCACCTTGTATAATGGTCGAGCTGATGCTGAACCTTCTCTCATATCGCGAGAGCGCGCGAACTCGTCGCGATGGGGCGACACGTAGCGCCCGCCGCGGGGGCTCGGCGAACGCACGCGACGGCGCACCCGGTCGGGGGTGACGCGCTCGTCAGAGCTATCGTCATACCGACCGATGCTGCTACGCGTCCTTTTCGATCGCGGTACACTATCCCTTGACGAACTTCGCTTCATGTTACGAATTTTCACCGTTATTCGATCTCTATCGCTACGCGGTAATCCAATCATGAAAGCTCAGTACGACGAACCACTATCTGAAATGCACAACATTACACGTCACTTCAAAATGTCGCTTTGTTCTTCCAAATGAAATCACTGCAACGCACTTTTGTGTTCGTCTTACCACAAACGAAATAGTTATTCTGGTAATTTTACTAGATCACAGAACAAATACACGATAGTTATGTTCGAAACAGGTACGAAATATTCACAAAACTGGATTTATTTCAACACAACTGCTGAATCACCGAGTCACGAAACGAACGACGCGTAAGAAGAAATTGTCATGATGTCAATAAAATCAACATGGCGGTCAGGGCCCGGGCTGGGGGAGCGGGCGAGCCTAGTCTAAATGGGGGCTGTTACATTATCAATATTATTAATTCACGATTCTCGGTATCGCGAGCCAATATCGCGGAAATACTGATGGCATTGACAGTAATAAATAATAAAATAAAAACTTTTTTTATTTATTCTATCAGATAGCTAAATAGATAGAAAACGTACTTTATTGTTAATCACACTTAAAATAAAAAACAAATAACAATACACGCAGAAATACAAGTGGCGGTCTTAACGCTAAAAGCGATGTCTTCCAGACAACCTTTGGATGGACTGGATTTCACGAGAACGTTATAGGACGGTGGCTATTAATAAAAATAATTGAATATTGAATAAACAGTAGACATACTTATGTAAAATAAATAAATGTATACATATATATACCTAGTTAGGTCATAAATTCTGTCACATGTTTAATATAAAATAATTGAAACAAGTTTATTCATTATGTAACCATTTATATACCAAAATGAACTTAACAAAACATAGATTCTTATGACACTAAAGTTTATTCAAAATGACCTCCGTGATTTTGAATACAGGCCTTCAATCTGCGCGGCCAGTCGTCTATCGCAGCACGAACGAGGTCCATGTCAATATCGGCGGCTGCCTTAATCAAGGATGTCTTGAGTGACTCCAAATTGGGATGAGGCTTTGAGCACGCCTTTTCCTCCAAGTGTTGCCATATCTTGTAATCTAACGGATTCAAATCTGGACTGGAGGAGGACCAGTCTTCGTGCCGGATGAAGTCGATTTCACGCGCCGCCAGCCAGTCTTGTGTGCTTTTAGCTCTATGAGCTGGCGCCGAATCTTGTTGGAATACCCAGTGCCTGTTATTGAACATAGTATGAGAAACAGGTTACACAAGGTTCGTCAGGACTGTATTTTGATACACAACTGCATTCGTTTTTACACGTTTCTCACAAAAATGTACCTCTGTTAAGCCCCAATAAGAAACTCCCAACCATACCATGAGCGAGGATGGAAAATGACCTCGTTGGACACGCGGAATACGGTTGCTCGCTTCTTCACTACTGTGTGCGTACACCTTATCATTTTGTTTGTAGTAGCTCTCTTCTACGGTAAAAAAAATTTCATCCGAAAAAAGAATTTCCCGATATTTTTTGCCCGCGTACCGCTTCTACAAAGCGCGGCATCTCTTTAGTCTCAGGTCCATTAGACGAGCATTCAAACGATATCCTGTTTTTCTTCAATATGCCCGAAGCCCTAAGTCTTCATTTAACACCCTTTTCACCGTGGTTCTGCTTAACCCCATCTTGAGGGCCAACAGTTTCTGCTTACGTTTGGGATTTCTTTGAATTCGCGCCTTCACAGCTTTTATCACTGCTGGAGTCCTAACAGACCGAGGGCGACCACTTCTTGACCTGTCATCTACACTAGAGTCTTCATTGTATCGTTTGATGGTGCGATAAACGAATCTTTTGGTTATATTCAAATTTTTCAGTATGTCAAAAATTTGAATTGGCGCGTAACCGCAACAATGCAACGCAATAACTGCAACACGGTCTTCTTTAAGCATCCACTCCATA
The DNA here is from genome assembly GCA_918857605.2 of Philereme vetulata. Taxonomy (NCBI): domain Eukaryota; kingdom Metazoa; phylum Arthropoda; class Insecta; order Lepidoptera; family Geometridae; genus Philereme; species Philereme vetulata. The sequence continues at coordinate 9,536,126 of OU975451.1, read as the reverse complement.
TTTAAAAATGAGTAAAATTCTAAAAAGTATACATTTTTATTTTCATGAACAATTCGAAATTCGAATTCTATAAACTGTTTTGTGGCCAGCATTCTAAAAGAAAAGTTTTATCTGTGTGACAATACTTATGACCTGACTAGGTAAGTACTCATCAATGGATTAGGTACATAATAATATAGCATAGTAGACACGGCTACACATCAAGCTATACTTCTCCAGTATAAGCTGACCTCGCATTGTGTAGGCTTTTCGTAGAATGAGAAGTCAGCTTATACTGGAAATAATAGTTTGAGGTGTAGCCGTGTGTACATAAATAATCCATAATAATAATAAAAAGGTATAATAAATAAAATACTTTATGTAGGTACCTACATGAAAGTATTTTATTTAATATACCTTGTACTTAGAGTTGCTTAATAGAAGGGTGAAATAAAAGATAACTGGTTATCATAGTACAAGCTTTGCTTAGTTTGGGACTAGATATTATTTATTTCTCTGATTTTAGAAATCATCCGCAGAAATCATGCTGGCAGATAAGAGGATCAAATAACGTATTGATAATGTAACAGTCCCCATAGATGCCGATCCTGAGAAATCCAAAAAACCGGAAGTTACCGTGGGAATAGCTCTACTATCTGTATTTCATAAAAAAGTGTTTTTTCGTGTAACAACATTGAAAATTAACGTCAATGTCAGTCAAAAACAATTAATTGTATAATCTTTCAGTCAGTCAGTACTCACTCACTCAATCAACTGCTGACGTTTGTTTTCTGTGGATGAAGCTTAAGCTTACGTTAACTCATTTTGTAAACAAAGAATTTTGTTTCGTGTAAATATCAAATCTTCATCAAAAATTAAAGGATAGCATTGCAGGCTGTGATTCTTACTATTCGCTAATAAGGACTAGTTTATGAGACTGTCTCGTGGAATACTTCTGAACTTGGTTTGCAACTTTGCACATTGTACTATGCGCACTGACCTTTGCTTATTACGAATTGATTACCTACTTATAGAGTATACAATACAATAATTGATAACCGATAAGTTTACTTACTTTCACACCAAGACCTATATAAACACTTATAGCCTTTATTCTTTACGTGTGGTGTGACATATGAAAAATAAACTTCTTGTTGTTGTACCCAAAGTTACTCGTAAACTTTTGTGGCACACCCTACATAGCTCCTAACTATGGATATAATTATAAAAGTAAACAACCAGTCCAATGGAAGAGATAAATTAGCTCGGTAAGTTAATTAAACAAAATAAAGTAGGCAATTGCAAAGTACCTACTTATGTTGATAATGTACATTAACATACAATTATAAAACTTGTGGTTTATTTCAGGCTGGTGCAGTATACAAGTCGACTTATTTGGCATCAGTTGGAGACTAGAAATGCTAACAAATATTCTGTTGATAGGATAAAGAACTTAGAACTTGCATTTAGTTCTTTTAGAAGGAGTAAGTATCCATTATGTTGACACAAAACAGTGTAGAAATCATCACTATACAGTATTATATATATGTATAATTATTATATATATTTTTTTTAATTATCATATATTGTCCCAATCAAAGCAAAGGTACCAGCAGTATTATATTACTGTTATGTACTTAAATACTTGTAAACTCTTTTCTTTGATAAATATAGTAAAGTAATTTTACTGTGATTGTTACAGTTTTACGACTCGGAAGATGCATAGACATATTCTACACAGCATTAAACACAATAAACATTGAAGATCCATTTCTGAAATTAACCCTGACTGTTGGTAAACTGGCCCATGCATTGTATTTGTATGCTGACCACATAGTCTGGCTGACAAGAAGCGGATTCTTAAAAACTGATTCTGATGGCTGGAACAAAACTGCAAACAAATTCTGGCTGCTATCTATAATAGCAAATCTGGCCAGAGATTTTTATGAATTACTTCATCTTCTTGAATTGCATTCCAAAAATTTTTTGAAGCCATCTGATTTGGTGAATGTGTCAAGGAATGTTGATTTTTCTAGTAACTTGAAACACATCTTTGCTGTAGTAAATTGTCACAAAGATGTGTTTATTGATACAATGAAGAATTCATGTGACTTGTTCATTCCGCTAACTGCGCTTGGTTTCACCAAGCTAAGTCCTAGTGCAGTGGGAGCTCTTGGAGCTGTATCATCATTGGCTGCTATAGTGACGATAGTAAAGCCCATCACAAAACTTGTGCCATCTTAAACTTACTCTGACATATCTATTTATTTTTGAGACGAGACATAATTAGTATCGAGGGTGAATAAATCATACTTATTCTACTGTACTTCGAAAGACAAGTATGGTTTAGATCTACATAGCTTTTGAAGAGTTATTTTAATTAAGGTTATGGACAATATGTTAATAATGAAATATATTACAAAACTGTATTGTTTAATTTCTATACTAGCAAACTAAAAAAAAAGAAAAGAAATGCCTATGAATATAATCTGTGCATTGGTCCATGTGACTATTGCCGTCCGTGGTCAGTGTCATATCACAGACATGTCACTGTCAGTAAATCTTATCAGTCGTCCGTCCCATAGCGTATACCACAAAAGGACCAACGTAGCCAAGACATCGACCACGTAACGTCTGAGAGGCCAAACTGCAAGCCAGGATGGCACTCCGGACATCACCCCGTCTCTGACGTTGAAGCCAGGGTTAAGCACGAAAGTCCGACCCTTACCTACCCACACTTCCCAAACAAATATGGTCGAAGTGTTGAAGACCCCATGATGATTGTCCGTCAGCCGGTCAAGTCATTTATCTATGAATTGAGCAAAACAAAAAAAAGTTACGCAGCCAGAGTGACGTTCGTAGAACTCCAATTTTTATATTTTCAGCTCAGCGTAAATAATGGCAAAAAGTGTAGCAGATGCCGCCCGAAAGGTTTTGCTCTTGGGACAGTGTGTTCCTACTGTTAAACAAAATGCTGCTAAAATTCGAATTAAAAGGTTAGAGCTGGACGAGAATCTGTTTATGGTAAGATTTCAATGCAGTTTTGAATAAACTCCATCCCATCTAAAAAAAAAATCCATTTACCTAATTAGCCAATGTTTATCATTGAATTGGTGATCATTATTTTCAGTACTTCAGGAAGGATGAATTCTACTACTGCCATGACCCAGATAAGATTTGCAAGATGGGTGATATAGTATTGATCAAAGCCCTGCCTCAGAAACTCACAAAACTAATTACTCATGAAGTACAAGAAGTTGTATACCCATTTGGTGATATTACCGACCCCATTACTGGCAAGAAAGTGGCAAAGGAAAGGTACAGAGAAGATATGGACAGACAAGCAGAGATATATGGCAAGTTGGAATCTAGTTTTGATCACAGTAAAGCACCACCACGAGGATGGCAGGAGGGAAAGAAGGATTTCACATCAAAACCGACCTACACAAAGTTCAATGTTTTTGATGATAAAAATGATCCTTATGCAATTTAAGTTTGTAGTTCTAGTAAATTTTACCAAAATATAGTATTTAGCCTATTGGTTGTTTTTATGTTTAGTAACAGGTGTTTATAGGTTATCCGGTGACCCTTAGCACTTATTATTAGGAGGCACATGTACCTTCTTAATAGTGTAGAGTTGAATCAAAATGTGAAATCAACTCTCTTTCTGTTACATTTTCACATGTAAATGTTGGACCAATTTTTTGGTATAAAGACCAGAGATAGGCTACTTTTTACCTAACTGCACAGGAAGATAACATTTTATTGTTGTTGCTAGTTGTTCTTGCAAACGATTATTTTACAAATAGATAGCTTAATGTGGTGCTTATTAAATCTGTAGTTCCTCCCGCATTCAGTGTTTGAAATTATCAAGATGTCTCCAGATGTTTAATCACCTATCAATTATTATTTACATTTAGACTATCTATCTATTCTATCACTATTTACATAAGATGCAAGTATTTATATAGTGATAAATTATACACATTTAACACTTCAAACCTGTCCACATTGATTTTAGGACAGCAACCCATCCAAATAAAATCACTAACTTAAATTGAATTATGCCTACAAAGATACTCGAATAAAGTAAAACCTACGATATTGCCCTATTTCCACGAGGTTCTAACTAAACTAAAGGTATAGGAGGTAGTAAATAAAATCTGATAAGTTAGTAACCAAAAAACTATTTTATTCAGCCACAGGCTCATAATAATTATCCCGATTGCCATGATTGAAGTAGCATTATCAATCTTGTGCCTCTAATTCCCTTTCTAGTGCAGCACCCATTAGGTTCCACGAACTGTCATCATCGGCGTCGTCCGGTGGTTCGTCGTCTGATGGAGGTGAGGATGGTCGCGGCCTTTTACGGGGTCGACTTTCATCATCTGTTCAAAAGATAAAATTATTTTATATATTTATTTATTTGGAAAACCAATAGCTAATTAATTACACTTCCCATGCTAAAGTTTGTATGTATGTAAGTGTGGATGTTTGTTTGTTACTCTTTCACGCAAAAACTATCGAATGGATTTTAATAAATTTTTATTTATTTAAATTTTACACAGCCTACAGTAACACCAAAGCGACAGTGCAAAACCTTAATATCTAGTACTTATAAACTACTTATTTACACTTAAACTAGATAGGTCCTACTTAGAAAATGCAAGACCATGTCTGTGAATTTCCCCAAGGTAATATTGAAAATATCAACATCTTCGGCTAGACATAAGCTGTTTATAATCCGAAGGGCTCGTGTGAATAGAGCTTCGCTCAGGAGATTAGTCCTTGCCCTCGGGATCGCGAGCAGCCTAGGTCGTCGCCACCTATAAACGTAATTATTGGGTACGTACAAACCCACACACATCAGCACTCGCGGATTGTGCACCATACCTCTCAGTAGACGAAAGATATATGTTACCAACAACATTTACCGTCTAACTTCTAGTTTATAATAACCCACCATGCCTAATACGAATAGAGTGGGATACATTAAAGGGTAAAAGGGGTATACCCCGTGCAATTTAAAGTACAGAAACCTTGTAAATTTGTTCTGCATTTTTTCCACCATACTACTGTATTTTTTTTCATCAATTCAAATTCAATTTGGTATGTATGTAGATTATAAACCTAGATTAACACAACGGCTGAATCGATTTCGATGAATAATCGAATAATCAATTTATTGGTAAAAACAATTTACAGGTCAAATTAAAATAATAATTAATTTAATTAAAATAAAAAAAAATAAACAACTCATTGATTAATTAATAGAGTAATAATAATCCGTAACATAACATAATAAAAATAAGCAGACTTTGCAGACAATCCTCAACATTGTAGAACGCCCTCTCGATGAGCCATGATTTTAATTTGTATTTATATGATGTAAAGCTTGGTGCCTCAATAACATGCTCTGGAAGTCGATTATAAACTGATGGTCCCAACACGTGTGTAAGCTTCTCCGATTTGGCAAGTTGAAATTTGGTGTGTTTATAGATTATGACCTAGATTCAAACATAGGCAACATAATATTGACAAACAATGCGTGCGAAGCCGTTGGCGGAAGCTAGTATATTATTATAAATGCGAGTTTGGATGTTTGTTTATTTATTTGTTTGTTACTCAATCACGTCGTAACGGCTGAACTGATTTCGATGAAATTTGGTCTACGTAGATTATAACCTGGATTAACACATTGGTTACTTTTTATTGACAAAACACACATGCGAAGCCGCGGGCGGAAGCTAGTTATACATATTATAAAACACAAAAGCCAATAATATTAGGTCCTTACATATGAAATTAGCGTTTTGTCATACGGACCACTTTGATCTGAAATATCTCCTCTTTGGTTAAGAATTTCAAATTCAAATTTATAAATTCATTTAGCTGGTATATTTGAGTTTTGAAAACAGTCATTCATTTGTTTTTTCGTCATTATTATTTTCTTTGGCGTCGCTTATTACCGCACAATGGAAAACATGAAATATCGGTATATTTACGAGTACGAGTTCTACCGTGGCACCAGTGCTGCAGAAACAGCTCGAAGGAATAATGATGTGTACGGCGCTGGTGTCGCAAAAGAAAGCACGGTACGTTTTTGGTTTCAATGTTTTCGTTCTGGAAATTTCGACCTTCAGAACCAACCCTGTGGACGACCGGAGACCAAAGTGGAAAATGAAGAATTAAAGGCTATTGTGGAAGTGGATCCATCACAAAGTACTTCAGAGATAGCTGTAGGCTTCGTCGGGGTAAGTGATAAAACTGTATTAATCCACTTGAAGCAAATCGGGAAAGTAAAAAAACTTGGGTAGGTACCTCATGAATTGAGTGAATCGAACTTGCAAACACGCGTCGACTGCTGTGTTACTTTGCTCAACCGACACAATAATGAAGGGATTTTAAATCGAATCATTACTTGTGATGAAAAGTGGATACTGTACGACAATCGGAAGCGTTCGTCGCAATGGCTGAACCCTGGAGACCCAGCCAAATCCTGCCCTAAACGAAAATTGACTCAGAAAAAGTTAATTGTGAATGTTTGGTGGACTAGCGCCGGTGTCGTTCACTACAGCTTTCTAAAATCTAGCCAAACGATTACGGCAGATATCTATTGCCAGCAACTGCAAACCATGAAGGAAGAACTAACTGCTAAACAACCGAGATTGGTCAATCGCTCTAGACCACTGCTGCTTCACGACAACGCAAGACCACACAATGCACAACAAAAAACCACTAAGTTAGATGAGCAACAATTAGAATGTCTGCGACATCCACCGTACTCCCCGGACCTTGCTCCAACAGATTACCATTTTTTCCGGAATTTGGACAACTTCTTACATGGAAAAAAATTCAACTCCGATGCAGCAGTCCAAACCATCTTCAAGGAATTTATTGATTCTCGCCCCCATGGTTTTTTAGTAAAGGGATCAATGAACTACCCATGAGATGGCAAAAGTGCATAGATAACAACGGTGCATACTTTGATTAATTAAATATATTTAAAAAAAAAACTTTATATTCCTCCCGTACAAAACGCCAATTTCATATGTGGGCTTTTCATTATCGATTTTAAAATAAAAAACTTCCAACTATCGTAATAGATTGCGCTGTCTGGGATACACCGCCATAAAATATAGTCTTAATGCCGAAATCTTAGACACAATATTAAAATTTGCCTAAAACAATCTCACTTCGTCAGAGACAAACACAAATGTTTACTTTTTTAATCAAAGTTCCTTGGGAAATAATGTTGGACACGGCATTTGACATTGACAATTCACTTTCCTTTGTTATTCAGAGCATGACAGAGCAACGCCATCTGTTAGCAGTTATAAACACATGGCCGTGAAAACCCCCTAAGAAACTCACTTATGATAAGATTTTGGATGCACGCGCGAATAGAAGGCTCATCTCAGATTGTGCAATTTTTGCTAAAGAATCATAGATCGCGCAGTGATAAAAGACGTGGCGGTATTTGTCTCTCGCAAACGAATGCAGTCATACCTACATATTCGTCTGTTTGTCCTTTTCACGGCAATCGCGTGTTTGGGATGTCTTTAGTTAGATGATGAACTTGTAACAGAAGAATTATGTTTAAATAATAGGTCAAAAGCAATTTCATACCTTCTGTATCACTGGAGCCAATCGTTTCCTGGGTTTCTTGTAACCTGAAAAAATACAATTTACATTAATACAACTATTTCTAATAAACATTTGTTTAAAAAAAAAAAGTAAACCAACATATTTTATCTGATTAGAATCCTTACAAAGGTTAAAAGTATTAGATAAATGAAAATGTGATAGAGGTTTATTTATATGTATTTAGCTTATTAACAATTTAACTACCCAAGTAAGTCTTGGTCATCTAAGTATCATTGCACGCTCAGCGAGAACGTGTAGGTGTGCGAACATAATGGATACCCACCTTAGAATGGAATAATACTTTATTGTACACCAGGAATAGTTATACAGTATAATGCGCGGCCTTATCGCTGAAAGCGATTTCTTCTAGGCAAGCTTTGGATGGAAAGTAATGATAAGGATACCCCGGCCTTAATGTGTCTTTGGAAACTACAGTTGATAGCACTGAATCATTTTATAATTCACCAACCTTGTGTCTTGACTGTCTTCCATTTCGAGCGACAGCAACCGGTTTTCAGGTGGATTCTCTTCATCATCAAGGTCATCCCCAACATGCTTTGTCTCCTCGTCTGACGAGCTTTCATCTGATTCATTAAATATGTCTTCAACCTGCAACAAAAGCAATAAATTTAAGAGGCGAACATAGATAAATGATTTTTAACTCTTCATCCATAACCGGAAAAAGTCCACCATCAGCTCGTCAAAGAGTCGCGCATGTGTTCACTATAGCTACTGCTATATTGGCAGACCGCGGAGAGTAAAAAACAACAGATACCCATTTAGAAGACCTTATTCCTACACATCAAAACAATAGTGGCCTCAGCAGAAGACCTCCAGCATGGTAACATGCAGCAGCATATGCTGAGCTGAAGGCCTTTTCGCCATCACACTGAATTATAATAATTAAAAAAAAACGTGCCTTTGTTATTGTTAATTTTATGTTTAATGTAAATATGTTTAGTTTTAATTGTTTGCAATTATATTCTCATGATTCTTTTATGACGCGTATAAATTTATTTACTTTCTTTCTTCTGCGCGAGAGCCAAACTATACAAAATAGCTTTTATTTGCCTCCAAATATCATTGAATTTTTTATTCTGGATTCACGATTATTTTTATTTATTTGAACACCAACATAGTATACATTAACACATTATAAGGAATTTATACTAATATTATAAAGAGGAAAGATTTGTTTGTTTGTATCGAATAGGCTCCGAAACTATTGGACCGCTTTAAAAAATTCTTTCACCGTTGGGAAGCTACACTATCCCCGGGTGCCATAGGCTACTTTTTACCCAACTGCGCAGAAGGAGGGTAACGTTTTTATTGAAAAACTACGCGTACGAAGCTGCGGGTTTTTCAGCTAGTCAATTAATATTTCTACGTGCTACATGTTACTATAATTACAGGTGAAGTCTGCATTGACTAATTTATTGAGCGAGTAACATAAAAAATATACAAATAACTAAAAAAACACAAAATACACCGTAATAAATAAAAGACACAAAAATTAATCTATAATATAAAAATGAATCGCAAAATGTGTTGGTAAGCGCATAACTCAAGCTCAACAACGCCTGGACCAATTTGGCCAATTCTTTTTTTGTTGTATTTCTTATTGTCAGGAGAAGGTTCTTATGAAAGAAAAAATTAAGAAAATTGCGCGCAAAATTAGAAAATTTAAGAATACTTAACCACCATATAAAATTATTTATAATCTAACCTTAGCGCTTTTATAATGTAACCTTATGACGTTTGACATAGAATTGACAGAACGCGTGCTGCAAATATCGTCAAAGAGGATGTAAAAGAAATAAATATCGTTTGAAACAGATGCTTCGGTAGGAGTTATCCCGAGATATATTGTCTATATATATAAACATTAATTGCTGTTTGTTAGTCTCGCTAAAACTCGAGAACGGGTGGAGCGATTTGGCTAATTTTGGTATTGAATTATTTGTGGAAGTCATTCATTTTCTCATACATAATGATGGTCGGGAACAACAATTGACAATTCTACCAGGGTGACTTATATTGACAGCCCGCGTTATACCTATGCATGTCAAGCCGATACGAAGTTCGGGGGGTCCACTAGTTACAAAATAATAATCCTTTTAAACTAAAATAATAATTTTAGGTTTTATGCACGCAACGGCTTCGCATCTGAACATAGTTTAGGTAGTATATAAGGTCAGGATAGAAGTGCAATGTCATAAGGAAATGATAGTACCTCGCGGTCCATATCAGCTATATCATCGCTGGAGAAGGACAGCAGAGGATTCAGCGTGTCCATGAATCGGCCGGACGGCGTGCGCCGGCGCAGCGCGGCCACAGGCGGCGCGGGAGGCGGACTGCTGCAGTGCGCCGGCGGCCGACGCATACTGCTCTGTGGACCACGCGTATTCTTGGATTATAGACTATTACCTTGTTACCACAAAAAAGTTAGGCAACTGTTTACCGCGTGTTTAAAAAAACCTTAGCAATAAACACGCGCTAAACAGTGTTTCATTTTTTGTGGTAAGACCCTTATAGCTTAGTTCAGGTGAATAGTATGTATTGCTCACACAAATCTTTTTGAGCTCTCTGAACTTAGGCCCGAGTACCAAACCGCGCATGGTACAGTTGGGTGACAGCGTTCAATATGCGTACTACGCAGCCATATGCGCTAACTTACAAGAGCTCAAAAAGTTTTGCGCGACCTATATATACTACTAACAAGTAACATTTTAACAAAAATATACCCGACTTCAGATAACAGAAAAAACCAAACTACCGAACCAGTAGTTTTAACAAACCGATATAAATTTGATGAAATTTCTATGGGTTCCATCTGAAAGTATAACCTTTTCAGTAAACAAGGAGTTGTACCTTCCATCATCAGCTCTCCTGAATAACTTAAAGGAACATAAGTACCGGTCTTTACGAGCCTATATTATTTAAAGAATTATCCACTAACTCCTAATAATTAAGGAGGTATAAATAATAAATAAATATAGCTGGACATTTCACACAGCGCTACCTAGCCCCAAACTAAGCAGAGCTTGTACTATGGGAACCAGATAACTGATACAATGCTTATATACGTTTTTTTTGTAAATACATTCTTATAATACATAGAAAAACATCCAGACCCGGAACAAATATCTGTAGATCATGCACACATTTGTTCCGCGGCGGGAATCGGACCCGCTACCTCCTGCGTCTCTGCTGGCTATTCGCCCACTGCGCCACGGAAGTCGTCAATTATATATTTTCCATCATCAGCTCAGCAACATGAGATGATCAGTACCAGACGCAAATACTTGAATAGTTTTTTTATAGAAAATATATAAAACACATTATGCGTCCCTATAAAATTTGCCTTCGATTTTTTTGGGATCCCATCATCAGATCCTGACTTGGTGCGAATGGGACCACCTGGGAAGTATACCCTTTTAAATAAAAAAGAATTTCTCTATCGGTCCAGGGCGTCTTCGAGTAACCGGTGAACATACCTACATAAAAAAAGATTCCGACGAATTAAGAACCCCCTCCTTTTTTTGAAGTAGGTTAAAAACAGTACCACCTACTGTACTATTTTTATTTAGCTACTTCTCTAGTTATAATAGCTACGTGTATGTTTACCTATCTACCTAGTGTTAGACGACTGAGCATGTTGTGTTTGCCTGTTATTGATTTCACATCACACTAATAATATAAATGCGAAAGTTTGGAAGTCTGTTTATTTATTTGTTTGTTACTCGATCACGTCGTAACGGCGATGAAATATAGTATGTACATAGATTAAAACCTGGATTAACACATATGCTACTTTTAATCACATAAATCCATAATAACAACAGTTGCAACAGCGAGTTTATCTTTATTTCTAGGTTACCTTCGCATTTAATAGTGTAACGCGTACGAAGTCGCGGGCAACAGCTAGTGTAGCATAAAGCATTTAGATAATACGTTTTTTAGGGTTCCGTACCCAAAGGGTAAAACGGCACCCTATTACTAAGGCTCCGCTGTCTGTCTGTCTGTCCGTCAGTCACCTCATGAACCGTGATAGTTAGACATTTAAAATGTTCACAGATGATGTATTTCTGTCACCGCTATAACAACAAATACTAAAAACAGAATAAAATAAATATTTAAGGGGGGTTCCCATACAACAAACGTGATTTTTTTGCTCGCTTTAGCCGATATTGATAACGGCAACAGGTAGACGCTTGAAATATTCACAGAATGTTTAATTATATATTCACAGTATATTTAGTTATATATTCACATATAGTAGTATTATAAGCTTGTGAAGAAGAAGGTAGCATGAATTACAATTGTTTAGGTGCTTTGATTATGCATAGCTCCATTATCATTTATTTATGACCCACAGTAATGCGAAGTAAGAATAGGCGTAACAAGTTCGTGTATTACGCCTTGTTAAAAAAATTATACCAAAGACATGAGACAAATTCAAATGACACTAATGCATGCTAATAAGGCAAGTACCTAATAGTAATTTTATTCGAATATTTCTTTGCGACATTCGATTGAAAGATATTGCATGTTCATTAACCGGGTCCACGCCAGACGATTCAACGCGCTCCACAGGATCGTCTGGTGTGGACGTGCCTCGCGCGATCCAAACTACAAATATGGAGCGCGTGCTTCTCGCCGCAAGCGATCCGATCGTTGCTCAAAGGCGCCTCAGTCTCTTGGACCGCGAGGTGTGGACGGCTGTGTTTGGTATCGCGCGTTCCCGGCAATTATGGATAGACAGGATGTTCACACGTTTAATATGCCCTGTATAGGTTCTTATAAATATTTTTCACCCAGTACTGTCTTTTTTTTATACTGCTTATATGGCAAACGAACATGCAGTACACCAGATGTTAAGTGGCTACTGCAGCCCATGGATATCCACAAAGAATTCAAAACAAGGTATTATGTTGTCTTGATTTCTATGTGGATACGTTGCCATACTTTAGGACTTAGCTGTTATGCCTATTGTGCCAGTAATCACAGGAACATACCATTACCATCTAACCGGAACACAGCAGCACAAGTACTGCTATTTGGAGGCAGATAAAGGTAAGGCGGTGGTGCCCACTTCCTCGAGCACGTTCACAAAAGCTCTACCACCAGTCTTTTTCGTTTTCGTGATTTCTGTCGTAAATATGCTAGAAAAATATAAGTTGCTGCTGCTGCGGCAATTCGTCGCCGTTGTAGCACGTGTGATTCACTATGGATCGAATGGAGTACGTTGGAGCAGCCCGTCAGGATCGCAAGAAATTGCCGCTAGATCGGACGAGTACGATCCGTGATCCATGCTTCATGATCCTGGATCGTGCGATTGCCGATCCAAGATGGATCGTCTTGTGTGGACCCGGCTAATGACATTTTGTTAAAACACTATTTTTTATCGAAATATTTGGCAACATATTCTTGAACTTTACAGATTAATGTTTTAAATTCCGTAAGCATAAACTGGAAAGACTTGGGGGAGAGCTTCCCAGCAGTGGGACACCGTAGGTTGATAAAAAAAAGCATAAACTGTACCTGGCTGCCTCTCTGCAACGGATAAAGCCGCTCGTCCACTCTCTCCCACCTCTCGGCGCAAGTCCATAGCCATTCTGGTGTAACGACTTGCAATTTGCTAGTTTTTCCTTCACTTAGTCTTCTGCTTGCATTTACTTTCGCTGTTCCTGAAAAGCGTAGATATGTTGTGAGATAACAAGGAGCTGATTAATACGCATGTGACGGACGGTCAAGAGCGAGATAGCTTCGTATAGCTATACATGTCTCTGTTTAACATTTAAGGTCATTCGGACTTTTGGAAACTTGATTTGTGAAAATGTATATAATTGTAAATTACTCTTCGCGCAGTAGTGCTAGGGCGAGGAATCAATTTGTATAAGTCTAGCGCAAATTTGTTCCAAAATCGTGAGCATCAAGTGCGTGTTTTTTTACCTTGTAACCTAGTACCTAAGAAGAAAAAAAAAATACAGTCCACTCTGCCACATACCGAGCTTTTTATTTTGAAGCCTGGGTAGGAACTCTACAACGTCGGAAATTATAAGATCGGTTCGACAGTTTTCGGTCGATTTCGAACCGGAGACTACCATCACTTTGAATCAAACTTTGAATCCGTATCAGAAAGGTATCTGAGTTTTATCGTTAATCCGAAATAGTTATACATAGAGTTTTGAATTAGAAATAGAATCCGACAAGAACTTGCGGATCGACAACTGTTGACGAAGCTAAAATAGCTAGACAGGTTAGAGTTGGCGCCCAAATAGAGCCACCCAGAAATAATTTAAGTTACAAAACAGAGCAACTGTCTGTTTTCTCCTTCTTGCTCATATTCTTTATGAATGAAAAATTCATAAAACATGTAAAGCCTGCTAGAAACCAGACAGCCATCACTGTCGGTTTTAAAATGGAGATTTGAAGAAGTTATCAAAATAGTAGATAAAGGTTAAAAAACAGGACAAACAAAATGTACAGATAGTAGTTAGTGGCACTGGCGTTTATTAGTGGGGGGCAAACACTAAACTCTAGCTCAACGAATTGTTCCCTTTACGTCGAGTCTCTCTACGTCGAGCGGTGAGAGTCACCACATTTTTATTACCTCAATGTCGATTAATGAGTTCTTCCTCGCTTTCATTCCCTTAACGTCGAGTCAAGACAAGTGCCGAAAGTACAGTCACATAGTAAAATGAAAAGCTATAGAAAGGGGCAAAGTTTTTACAGATTTGATGTGAAGATGTGATTGTATAATAATTGTATATTGTAGTAATATTTCATAAATAAATAAAGTAAATTTGTTGTTTTTACGATACAATGTCACTTAAACAATATTATACATAAAACCAACGTGATTATCAAATTTAACCCTTTTCATAAATCAGTCAGGTAAATTTTAGTAGCCGTCTCTTTTACACATATACCTGTCTTCTTACACCTATTGTTCTTATCGCATCGCTGCACTACTTGTTTTCAAATAGGATGACTTTGTTAGTATCAGTTTTGTATGTATAAGTGTGTATAACGTTAAAGTATTAATTTATAATAACAACATGTGAAATATTATAGAAAATCAATCGGACACTGCGAGAAATGTAAGTAGACTACTGTACCTATATTCAAAAAATAGTAAGACTTTTTCAATTTAATTCCAAGATTTTTATAAAATATATATTATTTATCTATTCTACTATCATAACCATGTTGTGTAAGTACATTTTGAAATGTATGTCTAGTAGAACTAATTGTTTATGAATTAGTCAATATATTATTAGGTATCATTACAACAGTATGATTTATTTAATAAGTATTTGAAAAAATGTTAAGTTAATACACATGACGAACCGATGCGATGGTATAACGAATAACAAAACAAAATGGCGGTCGCCTGGTGGCCGTGCATCCTTCAAAAATATTGCTTAAAACTTACTACTTATTAATTAAACTTATTACTCGAATAATACTTTAATGGTTATTATACCATTCTAATATTTGATTATTTGTTCTAGGAATAATTGAAGTACTAACTCAATCTAATTAGATAATATGGATTTGGTTAAAATAATAAACATCTTGGAGGGTAACGATGAAACTGATACTGATGAAACAAATAGTACCAATGACATAGAATCAAATCCCGATAAAAGAAACAACACATTATCTCCAGAAGGTGATTCCATTGATTTATATGTATATTTGGATGTTGATAAACAACAAGATGTAATTATCCAACATGTAGTTGAAGCCTTGAAAAACCGCAAGACACACCACGACAAATATAAAGTAAACTAAAAGACATTTATTGTCGGACAACAGTACCTACAGTACATACAAAATAAAACAGAAGGTAATCAAATAAAACATTGAAATACACATTAAAAATAACATTATAAAAATGGTAGGTACCTACCTATAAAAACGCAGAAAGGCATAAAAACAACAGAATTAGAGACGGTCGTTATAGGCAGGTACCTAACAAGAGCTACATAAATACGTGGCCGCTAAAAGGTTCTGTACTGTGTGGTGTCCCAAAAAGGATCAGTCTCAGCTTTGTGTTGGTCCACGCTTACGCACTAAGTGCAGACCAACGCTGGTTTTCAGACTGAGCCTGTTTTAGTGACCTCACGACCAGAGGGAGACACCAAAGAAACATGAAAAACAGGCATTAGTAGAATACATACATATAAAGTAACTACGTATAAATAATTTGAATAAAATAAAATAAATAAATAAAGTACGGAATTAAGGAAGGAACGATTAAGAAAAGTATAGGGAGAGACCAATGAAAAACAGGTTGACGACCATCTATGAAGAGTATAGAGCAGAATACAAACCCACCAATACTTGAAGCGCATTGTCCAGTGAGTGAAGCAGGCGTTATATGCATTTCTGGCGAAGAATGAGCTCCTTTTTGAGTACCGATCTGAAGGTTTTTACGGTTTTTAACGCTCGAAGTGGTGGGGGTAAGTCATTCCAACACCGTGTGGCCGCGAATCGGAACGAACCCCGAAAGGCTACGGATTTATGCCTCGGCGTTAAAAAAACCAGATGAGTGCACAATCGTTTGGCGTAATGTGAGCTATCACTAGCCCACTTGAGCTTCAAATAAAGGTAGGAAGGTACTCTGTTATGGGTAAGGCCAAATAGAAGAGTTGCAAAGTGAAGTTCCCTACGTGCTTTCATTTTCAACATATTAGAAGTATTAAGGTAAGGGGTAATATGAGTGCGGGGGGGAACAGGGAAACAGAAACGTGCGCAAGCATTCTGAACACGTTGGATAAGCTGTTCAGTGCGACTCAGAAGGCACGGACCATAAACTGTGTCACAGTAATTTAGGCGAGAGAGTACTAAGGATTCACACAGTATGATACGTACCTCCTCACTGAGATATGGCCGGATTTTATACAGAAGTCGAAGACGGTAGAGAGATTGACGTACACATTCAGCAACATGAGTTTCAAACCGGAGATGGGTATCCAGTATCAACCCCAGGTTTTTTGCTTCCGTTACATGTTCAACCAGCTCTCCATTAATCTGTATGCTTATAACTGCGTGGGAGAGTTTATTTAACGCTTTTTTTGTCCCAAACAGCATATACTTCGATAAATATGTAAAGAACCTGTATGTAGTTCTTCCAAAAGTGATGCCATGGAAAATAATTTCTTTTTCATAGAAAGCAAAAAAGGTGGCAAAATTTTAATGAAAGCTGGATATCGATATAGAATAAATAGAAAAAATAAATGCGGTTCATCAATATGGAATTGTGTTGCAAAATACTGTAAAGCTTCATTAACGCTGGATGAGAAGGAAATGAATATTCTTAGAATTACAGAAACCGATCACGCCTGTTCACCGGATTATAAACGTGAAGAATATGAGAAAATATTAAATCAGTGTAAAAAAGATGTACAAACAAATTTGAAAACAATATCTACACTGTACGAAGAGGCTGTGAGAGATCAAAAAAATGATGATTACGTTGACCATGTTCGAAAATTTCAATCTGTAAAAAATACATTATATCGATCACGAAATAATTTTTTAAATGTTAAAAAAAACTACATTTAAGAATTTGGAAGACGTGAAAATTTCTCCAGAAATCGGAAAAAATTTTTTGATTGTAGACAGCGAAGGGAAAGACAAAATTTTGATCTTTATGTTGAGAAAATGCAATGAAGCATTGA
This sequence comes from Philereme vetulata, assembly GCA_918857605.2. Classification (NCBI taxonomy): domain Eukaryota; kingdom Metazoa; phylum Arthropoda; class Insecta; order Lepidoptera; family Geometridae; genus Philereme; species Philereme vetulata. The sequence goes on along the minus strand of OU975451.1, from coordinate 9,518,805 downwards.
AGTATTTAAGTGATTTCTTCGTTGATGGAACCTTCTATTCGGCTACCCCACCTTTCTATCAATTATATTCTGTACATGCCGATATTGGCAGTACTCAAGACAAAACAGTAATTGTACCGATAATTTTCGCATTGTTGCCAAATAAAACACAATCAACCTATCTAAAGATGTTTGAATTGATAAAAGAAAATATTCTCGAATTACATCCGAAAAAAATCAAAATTGATTTTGAATTAGCAGCCATAAATGCCATCTGAGAAATATTTCCAGAGACACATATAAGTGGATGTTTTTTTTTCATTTTAATAAGGCGCTATGGAAAAAGGGAAAGGATGTTAAGTTGACAAAAATTGCCAATGGAAAAAATCACATTGCCATGTGTGCAGCTACGGCACATCTTCCCATGGAATGTATACCAGAAGCATGGATTTCTTTATTAGAAAATACACCTGCTGGAGAAGAAGCGAGCCTCTTTAATGAGTATGTTACGTCACAGTGGATAAAAAATAACATAAGTTGGTTTTGTTGCTACCACGAACGTCACAGAACTACTAATCCTGTGGAAGCTTGGCACAACAGGCTGAACAGGAAACTGAACAAGAAACCGCCACTTTACACATTAATTAGTGTGCTTAAAGAAGAAGCTAAAGAAAGTAGATTCAGGATAGAGCAGGCGGGCACATACGATGAAGACCAAAAACCAAGAAAAAAATCAAGCCTGGCTATTGACAATCACATTAATAAAATCGTTGAAGATTTCACTACGAAGAAAATTGAAGTGACTAAATGTTTAAAAAGACTGTCAGTTGTAAAATTAAGAGATACACACATGCTATACAAACTATTCTTATACTTATGCATATTGTATACTAGCTGTTGCCAGCGGCTTCGCACGCGTGGTTTGCCAATAAAAAGTAGCCTATGTGTTAATCCAGGTTATGATCTACGTACCGTACATACCAAATTTCATCGCAATCAGTTCAGCCGTTCCGGCGTGAAAGAGTAACAAACATCCATACATACAAACTTTCGCGTTTATAATATTAGTAGGATCTACTATTATGTTAGTATGTAAGTCAGTATTTGATTGTGATTTGTGTTTTTTAATATAGGGTATATTTTGAAGAAATAATTATTTTCTTGTTTTTATTAGATCTCAAATTTATATGTTAGTTTTTGATTGTGATAATCTATTTTAGATGTTCCTGTCACATTAGTGACTTCTGTGATTTTTTTATGTTATTTAACTGTTTTTAACAAAATAATGTGTTACATTATTTTATAGTACCTACCTATTTTATTGTAGACACGATGTCCTTAACTGTGTGCTTGATAACAATATTTTTAGTCTATGTTACAAATGACACCAATACCTACTTAGTCTGAAATGTTAAACGATTGTGATTTTTATTAAAACTGACTGATTATTATTTTTTGTTTCAATTGTACCTTTCCAAAATCGATGTAAAGGGAATAGGAAGCGTAAACAGTAATATTTAACATAACAATAGTCTTTAAGACTCGAAGTAACGGGAATCCACGTAAAGGGAACAATTCAGCTCAACATTGTCATATAAAAATTGATAAGGAGATAGAGGATAAAGAGAAAATGGGGTGTGGCTGGACACGGCTGTGTGTTGTACGTGAATACATCATGTACGTAACAGGTAATATTTTCTATATTAAATACGCTATTTTATGTATGAATCAACCATCAATCATGTTTGAACACTAAGAAGTCCTTCAGGTCTAAATGAAAATCTCGAAACGCAGCAAAATGACCTCAAAATGGCGGCGCTTCCCCCTGCGCGCGATGCGTCACAATCCTCACTTAGCGTTACTTGATCCTTTAGCTATCCAGTGGTGTAATTAATTTTTGGATGGAGATGATAGATATGTAGCTGCAACACCGAACTGTTCCCTCTATTTCGTTATCATTCGTTTTTTAAATTGCTTCCCACTATGGAATTCATTCACGTCTAAAAATTGTTAGGTTAGATAAAGTAAATCATACCTGCCCTAACAGCCACAAGATGCGTAGTCTTATCCGTATAATCCTGGGTGACCTCAGCGCCCAGACTCTTCGCTACCAAATACGCCCGTGATGTCGTCAACCTTTGATGCGTGGGCACCAGCCCGCTGAACACCAGACTGGTGCCGGCCAACACTTCGCATTTCACTTCTGGTATCACGCACTTCAAGTCGGGAATTGCATTCTTCCCCATTTTATCGTACATGTCGTAGAAGTGACTGGAAAATTAACAGAATGTTAAACTACTATTCGTTATGTGCGCGCCCTTTAATGGCCGGTTCCTAACGGTAACCACCAACGACACGTTTCTTCTTGAAAAAGTATCACGTCAACGAGTAACGTGTCGTTTTAGCGGTTACCAAAGTTTATAGGAAGGAACCGGCCATAAATCAATACCGTAGCGTGCGGAGGACAAATTTCGGTCTGCATCGACGTCTGCAGTTAAAATAAGAGTCAATAATAAAAACCGGACTCGCGCACGAAGGAGTCCGTACCATTATTTTTTTAATTTAATTATTTATTTTTAAAATGAATAATATAACTCGATATTCTGTGACTATTTCAAGCGTCTACCTGTTGCCGTTATCAATATCGAGCCAAAACGAGCTAAAACATCACGATTGTTATATGGGAGCCCCCCTTTAATATTTATATCATTGTATTTGTTGTTATAGCGGCAACAGAAATAAATCATCTGTGAAAATTCCAACTGTCTAACTATCACGGCTCATTAGATACAGCCTGGTGACAGACAGAGAGACAGCGGAGTCTTAGTAATAGGGTCCTGTTTTACCCTCTGGGTACGGAACCCTAAAAAGCGAATAAATCTAAAAGATTGAAGAGTAATAATCAGTAAACTGTTAAGTTGTGCAAACAAAAGTCTATTTTCCATAATATAATACTTACTGGTGTATCCTCTTCAATATATCCTCCAAATAAATCAAGTAATCATCAGGATCCTCCACCTCTATCTGTCCATCAGCCGTTTCAATCCATTTTGGTTCATTCTCATCAACTTTCTCCTCATCAACAGCTTTCAAGTCGGTTTTTACTTCGGCTTTCTCAGTTTTTTGATCACTCTTCTCTTCGCTTTTTATTTCCTTCTCAGGAGTTTTTACGTCTTTGCTGACTATCTTTCCGTTGCTACTGTCTGTTGATTTTTCATTTTCCTTTTCCTCTTTTGCTTCAGGTTCAGCATCCAGCGTAGGCATTTGATTAAGTACAGATTGTGAGCCGTTTTTGCCGCTGAGCAACTTGGATTTTTCATCAACTGAAACAATTTTCAATAATAAATTTTTGCCCCAAACTAAGCAAGGCAAGTCATTAGAACTCAAATCAAGTCATTAGAAGTCAAAGGTCGTTAGTTCAAAATTCAAAATTATTTATTTGGAACATAAACAAAGTACAATAGACAAATGAAAACGTTGACAACTGCAAAAGTTAAAAAAAAACTGAGAAGCAGTGTCAGCGCCCTCTTCCAAAACCAAACCGAACAACGTTCCAGCTTAAAACAAGTCGATACAAGGAAATGTTTATTCTAAATATGATTATGATTTTAAGTTGAATACTGCGTGTGTGTGAGTATGTGTGTGGTGAGTGTTTGTGTGGTGTGTGTGTGTGTGTGTGTGTGTGTGTGTAGATGTGAGTGTGTGTGCGAGTTTGTGTGTGAGTGTGTGAGTGCATACGTGTTCGCTTGTTGTTAAGTTTGCTAGGTAGGAGAGATCAAAATATTCTCGGTATCATCGTACGTTAGTGACTGAAGCCAGGTTTTGCATTTAATTTTACATCTGTGGAATGACAGCGGATAAATGTTAGTAATCACATAACTTGCATATATTTTGGAAAATATTCATTTAGTAATATATGATGTTTGAATGTCGACCTCGTATCTGTCTATCTTACAAAGCTCGAAATAAGAAAGTCTTCAGAAGGTCTTGTGATGTATGGATTTAATGTGAAGTCACATTAATGATAATGCAACTTGTATCAAAATCCAATTCTACGCTGCGCTTTCCAACGTGTGGTCTTCAGTAGAACCTTTCTGCTCCAACAGCAGTCAGTTCTTGGAGCTATATGTCCCATCCACTGCCAGCCTGTTAATCATAAATTACCTGAAGGTGGGGGCGGTGGTGCGTTGATATCTCCCGTGTTCTGAAAGAATGAATAGGGTCGTACATGGATGAGATTGGATGCGTGTCGCCAAACGTCCTCCCGATCATCGATGATGCATACCATGTTATCGCCGCAAGGAAATAAGGCTCTGTAATCAATTTATAATTTTGTTATACAGGGTGTCCCGGAACTAGTATTTTAAGCCTGAACGGAGTGATTCCGACTATGAAAATTAATGTTTCATAAAATAAAAATTAACATTTTATTTTGTCAGGATAAACTTGAACTTTTTAGTATGATTTTTAATTAGCCTTTTTTAGACTTTGCGCCTTCCCTAGACCTTACCTTAAACAGCGAATGAACAGAATTTTAACCGAAAGCAGTTGATTTTTATCAAGTGATTGGTCAATGAAAATCATCGAATTCCTAGAACATTATGTTGTCCTCGTAAGTGTCGAGAAAGTATATCGTAAACCAAACAATTGGTGCGGGATAGATAGGAACAAACTATATTTTTATTATCCACTAGCTGACCCGCCCGCGGCTTTGGATACATGTTTTGCCAATAAAAATATTACACTCCTGCAGTCAGGTAAAAAGTAACCTGTCCTACAGACAGATGGAGAGGGAGGGAATGAATTAATGAATACACTTTAATGCACACCATAAAAATAGAATAGAAAAAGATATGATCGGGGGTTCACATTCAAGACTAGGATATGGATGAAGGGAGTGCGTGCCACTAATACCTAAATACTTTCGTATGAGAGAGTTACATTCAAATGTCTAATATTAGCAAGGATAAGTAGGTAAACTTACTTCAGATTAGCAGATTTAGTCCTAGGATCAAAGCACTCATCCCTCGACAATATTCGATGGGAAAAGAACTTTTTCTCCGGATCCAGTAAGTCCGCTATCGCATGGGCGTATTGCCTCGCTCCGAATGTGCACACGTGCAGCTCGTAGTTCCTGGAGGCCGACTCTAGGAACTCCTTGGTCCGGGGGCGCAGGCGCGTGTGGCACCATCGCCCGGGGCTGCCGGGACCGCGGAGGAAGAAATGAAGTACTCCCTGGAACATATTTCATTAGTAGATTACTTTTTGTTGTGCCTTGGCAGTAAAAACGACTCGTATGCCGACACGAATATATAAAAATCTCACTGTTTCACTGTTTTAGTTGTCTCACTCCGAAACCGGTTGACCGATTTTAATATTTTTTTTTTGTACATTTGGTAGGTATGAGAATAGGTCTTAAAGATATTTTTCACCCTCCTACCCCCATTTTTTAATCGCGATTTTGGTATTTTTGCATGAACAACATCCATATAATTTAACAGTCGTTCATTGAAGTGAAGTCATTTTTACATAAAATGTCGCGTCACTTTGACACAAGTGTTTTATATAGCTCTTATCCTGAAATTTCCACGGGAACGGGAAATCTCACCTTCAAATTAGGTGGGACATTGTCATTAGTGGTGTGAACCAGTGTCTGGTCGAGATCCACAAGAAGCACCAGCTTCCTATCTTTCAAGAGACGTCCTGCATCTTCGCGCCCTAACTTTTGTGCCAGCTCTTCAGATACCTGTAAACGAAAATGTTGAGTTATCAAGTTTTTCTTTACCCATATTAGTATTATAATTCAAGTCTTTTTATTGTTACGTTTTCACCTAAGTTATTGATCTTCTCATCCATCTAATAGAGGTCAATTTAGATTACTTCTAGGAATTTGATACCTTCTATCGTGTCACGGGTAAGCTAAACTATATTAGAGTAGTTTTTGGTTTAACCCAAACAACTTGAGACCTTAAATGATAAATAAGATAAATTTATTTATTCACATAATTATAACAAGTTACAAGATCTTAGAATAGAAAATGTTTCATCTATTTCAAATTATCTTTTATGTCATTTAACTTACATTGGTTGTCATTTTTTTTAAAGTGCTTAACGATGATGTCAGCTCCATAGTACACACGGCTACACATCAAGCTATACATGTCTAGTATAAGCTGGCCTCGCATTGTGTAGGTTTTTCGTAGAATGAGAGGTCAGCTTATACTGGAAATGTATAGCTTGATGTGTAGCCGTGTATACTCTCTATTAAAAATGTGTACTCAATTACAATCACTCAAACACTTTCATTTAACAGCTCGTATGTGAATCTGTAGAGCATATTATCATAAATGGTTATGACTATGATAATGTAATGTAAATCCTAAGTAAATAAAAATAAATTAGAAACAAATTACTTCTCTGAAACCAAACGTTCATAAAAAATTGTGTCCCTTCTTCATAATTTAACCTATGGTTCCTTTCAGTGTTATACTCTATAACCTATAGTTAAGAATCTCGCCATACTGGCTAGAAACGAACTCTTCAAGTAATCTCTATAAACAGTACAGAGTTTTTGCCAACCGAAAATTATCAATGTTTTTGATATTATTACATCATTAACATCCTCAAACAGAGTTTAGAATCGTCGGCTATCCAGCAATGAGATGGACAAATGACGAAGAAAACATCACAGGTCAAATCTGGAGCCAGCAGCATCCACCATGTAACAGATAAGGCAACATAAATATTTTTCAACAATGTTTTGTTCTTAATTTTTATAGATACATTTGTTTAATTAACCTTTTAAATATTAGGTATATGGTACAGAGTGCATGTTTTCTATTCATTGACAAAAAAACAAGTGCTGTAACAGCTCTTAAAATATATTACTCGTGTTTAGTGCGACATGAACGCTCTACAAATACGAAATGACCGATTATCGCCGATAGTCTTTATAGATCTCGATCGGCAATATTTAATGGCCTAGTAATGTAGGTATATTGCCTAGTTAAGCCTCTGCTTTTGGAAACAGCAGAACAATACCTTGAGTTCAGGTACAGAGTGCACCATAGGCACGACAGCGACGTCTCGGTTCACGTCGTCCGTGCTATGGTCCGTGCGAAGGTCGGCGCCGCACTCCGCGCACATCTCCTTCATCACGGTGGGATGGCGGCATTCTTCGAGTTCCGCAATCGGAGCGCTGAACACAGGGGAATTGTATTTTAAATATGTTCTATATTTTCTAAGACTTCAATTATGTTTTGTTTCTAAAATAACTAGCGTCGCATCGCACTGTGGGACGTATTTCAAGCTTCCCTTTCATAGGATTTTATAAAATGATAATTAATTTTTTTACACTTCTAAGTATGCAGTTTTGTCAAAAACATGAAAACATTCAATAATCTAGCAGTGTCGAGATTTTTTTTAAAACGAAAACCGTTTAAATCTGTATTTGAACATTTGAAATGTATGAAAATGGAATTTCTTTTCCTCATAACTTATTTTGGTCTTGCACGGTAAAGCTGAAAATTTCAGGTATTGTTACTGGGTCTATATTAAAGCAATATAAGTTTTGACCATGATCGCAAACGATCCGATATAAAATATATGAATTAATGAAAAATGTGTATCTAAGCGATGTTGTCATACGAGGAAATGTATCTAAAATAGGTCTGTTTTTAACTTTTTTTTCCTTACCTCAATATTGTATTGGTTTCCTAAGGACTACCTACATATTTTTCTTGTTTTACTAATTAACTTAACAACAGGTACATACTAGGTACCTACCCTCAATGACAATTGTTATTTCACAGCTGTGATAAAATGTTTTGGTTTTTCTAATTAGGGTTCTTTGTTTGTCGAAGAATGGGTGATTTTGAGTGCATTAACTATTTTAATACTAATTTAATTGTTATTGTAGGTAAGATTTGAGTTCTATTCTAAATTAAAACCATATAAATACTGATTGCACCTATATTTTCGAATTCGAAAACTTCTTAAGGCGCGTTAGGCATAGTAAAAACTTCTTTAGAGGCGTTGAGCATTTTTGAGATGGGAAAATCCATTGAACTCGCGATACTGTTACCGACACCTGTCACTGACTATTGACTGTTGACACCTGTCAATAACACTGACACCTCTGTATATAAATATCCTTAGTGTAATCTGCTTTTATTAAAGTTTTCACTTCTGTCAGCACTCAGAACACTTTTTTTTTATTAGTAATTAATAGGTATATTTTGAATATGACCGCTCTTGGCCAAGGCCAAAAGTCATTATGGGGTCGTTATCTATCAGGTGCCTAATAACATAGGGCAAAAAAGTTAAAAACAGATCTATTTTAGATGCATTTACCCCATATGACAATATCGCACAATACGCATTTTTAATTAATTCATATCTTTTATACCGGACCGTCCGCGATGAAGGTCAAAGGTTATATTGCTTTATTATAGGCCTGGTAACAATACCTGAAAGTTTCAACCTTACCGTGCAAGACCGAAAGAAGTTATGAGGAATAGAAATTCCATTTTCATACATTTCAAATTCAGATCTAAAAACAAATCTCGAGACTGCCAGATTATTGAATGTTTTCATGTTTTTGACAAAACTGCATACATAGAACTGTAAAAAAATTAATTATCATTTTCAAAAATCCTATGAAAGGGAAGCTTGAAATACGTCTCACAGTGCGTCGTCACCGTCGTCGGTCGTGTGTGTGGTGTGTGCCAAGCAAGTTTAATGACGCGGACTGTTTACTTTGTTTGTCTTTCATTCAACAACATCGTTTTTAGAGATGTGGAAACTTAGGGTTAGGTTTTTATACCTATCAATATTTGTATCAATCAATTGGTATCAGTCAGTAATTAATTCAACATTTATTTTGAAAAATCTATAAATTAAATACAAATTGAATTTTCGCGGGATATCAATTGACATTTTGCCGCACAAATTCTTGACATGCGCGTAAGCTAACCAATCAATACAAGAAAATTTTACAGAAAAATGCATAAAATATTAATTTATTGAGGGAAATTCATTAAAAATATACTAAAACGACATTCTAGCGACATGCGTATGATGACGTCACTTACCCAGGCTCTGCGATGTCCCCTTCCTTCACCTTGATCGATGAAATAGTACCAGCCCGCAGTGCTTTGTATTTCTTTAAATCACCACTGTTGCCCGACGAATCATTGTACAAAAATAATATTTGACCTTGCGACACAAAAGCACCATGTTTTACTTTCCATTTAGCTACTTTTACAGGCTTTTCAGATGGAACAAAAATAGGCATAGTTTTGTCGGCCATCTTGAAAGGAAATTGCGCGTTATTAGTTGAACGGCGCTGTCCTATTGGTCGTTGTTCACTGGATTTGGCGGCTTATGAATAAACGCCAATGGTAATGCAGACAGAAATTAATCAATACAACGAGGCTGCAACATCCGGATTGTGGTGCATTTCGTTCAAAAATGCGAATTAGAAGCACGGTCTTTATTAAATATGTATTGCTCTGAAACATAGGTTCTGATTTTATATTTTTTATTTGCTCGTATGTGAATTCCTAAACCCAGTACAGAAATTGGGGAGCCGCGAGTCTCAAATCACAGAACATAAATATACTGTAAAATGGATTGAAGGGAAATCACTTATCTTATCTGTCAAAACATCGTAGTCTATGCCTATACCACAGAATGGATAAAACATCAGAAGTAAACGCGCCTAATACTGAAGCGGCAACATCTACTCTAAATAGAGTAGTTGTACGCGAACGCCAATAATTACTGTGTGACCGTCGTCACGCGTGACGTGTTTTACAGAGTTCAATTTAAATAAGCCTTCTTTCTTATGCCTTCTTGTGTCGTTCCAACGTGTAAAAATTTAGCTGGGCTCAAAAAAAACACGATGGGATCACATTTCATACGTAAGTATCGCATTTAGATGTTGTGTTATTTGTTTATTGAATAAATTGTTCGGTTTGTAATTGTCGTAAATAATGATCCTACATTTTGCTGGTGTTGCCAAATATCAAGTGTTATTATTTTCCTACTCTAGAATTTTGAGATTATATAGTATGTTCAATAAAAGAAGCGTCGTAGGAATTGAGGTCGCACGTATGCTAATTTACTACTTTTGTTGCATTGACAAGACTGCTCTGTCATTGCCAGTACGACTAAAAGTTTTTGATACTTGGTAGACAGACATTCATAGACACCAACTGTTGTCATCAGTAGGTACCTACTTACTTGCTATTAAGTAGGTAGGTTGGTACGTATTTTCGAATAATGCTGATTAAAATTGGCTACCATAGCACAGCACAGGTGTTATGTGATGAGCCAAAAATAATGGACGTGCATGATTCTACTGAGGTTTAAGTGCTGGCTTTAATAAAAATTATTTATATAGGATAGTGGCTAGCTATGTTGTAAGTCAAACGTGCTTATATGGAGCATGGCCTTTCTACTCTTCTAGTACCTACTGATGAGTTGCACTGGACTGCATACCCGGACTTAAGAAATTAAACATGGAGACATTTTATAATTTTATTAACATTATCTTAATATACAGTAAAAATTGACAATTATAGGTAATACAAGAGTAAAAATACTTCAGCAGATTATCATCACGACATGAATGATGAGAACTAATGAGCAGCCGGGTACCAGCATGTACGATAATATATCTTATGATTAAATTATTAACTATAATAAGATAATAATTTAATCAGTACCATAATCAAAGTCTGAATCTAAGTATTCAATGCCGTTTATGTCTAGCTTTGGAGCATCCACTCTCGGACTCATCTGTTTCATCTTCGGATTCTGTTATATTTATGATAAATTCTTGTAAATTGTCCATCAAATGGTCATGTCTCCAATATTTATCCTCAACATTTTTCACATGTTTACATTATTTTTGCCACTACGCAGTAGTAATATTATTGAAGCATTCATTTATTATGGGCAGCAATTCCTTGGCTGATACATTAACATTCTTTGATGCAACATCTCGTTTAACTAAACTCCATATTATTTCTATTGCATTTAAATCGCAAAGTGACTCTACTAACACCTGCAACATAAAATGTTCATAATCAGTTTAATATCTAAAAACGCAAAGTACGAGTATCAATATGTATTAGTCGTACTACAAAAATAGGTTAGCTTAGGTTCGAGTGATTTTTACCTAATATAGTATTTCAGTTTACGCTAATCACACATAAAACACTAAAGACGCTGTTTATTTCGTCTAAGAAATCAATGTACAGTCCAAAAAAACCACAAGAAAGCTTACAAGAAGATTACATAACCGTCATTGCGGCTACTCGTTCCGTAGCTTTTTTCAGGTCGATGATAGGGCTTTTTGACGCTTTTTCGCGTAGACAAAACTGTATAACATTATATATTATTTGCCTCACAGAGCTGCATAACGTTTTTCCTCTTTTCGGCATAAATAAGTAATTAACTAGCACAAAACAAGATCAACAATATTATACGAGACAGATGACAGCTGGATTGGGTTGCCATCAATGATATTCTAAAGGAGAAGATATGTGACGTTATTACATCGTGAGCAAAAATTTTGGGCTCGGTGTGCACTACTACCTGCTCTGTGTCATCTTACAAAAGACAGTGATAGCAAGAGCGATCAGAGCTAGCGCGAGCGAGACAGAAATAGCGGCGGTGGCCGGGCTTTATCGACTTCAGCTGAACGTTAACGACATGGTATACAATGGGGTAGCGTTAGCAAACAAATATCACAAATTTAAATTAAAATTCCGAAATACATAAAAATACTTTATTTATTACTTAGGAAATGTACCTAAAGTCCGGTTGGTAGAGATATTAGGAACATGTTATATGTATGTTATAGTATGATTTCATAGCAGCCTAAAACAGAAAATAATTATTAGCGTACATCCTATGTTTAATATGCTACCTACAAATATCTACTAAAACCTAGTGATCCCACACATACTCGAAAGTAAGGTACACACGGCTACACATCAAGCTATACTTTCCAGTATAAGCTGACCTCGCATTGTGTAGGCTTTTCATAGAATGAGAGGTCAGCTTATACTGGAAATGTATAGCTTGATGTGTAGCCGTGTGTACATACAGCCCCTTGTGATATCCTTCTTAATCCTTTGCTGGTTGTATAAATCTGATCTGTTTTGAAGTGTATTGAACACACTCAACTGTATTCTGTAGCTGTCCAATCATGTTCCAGTCTTTGTTTTATAACTACATCAACCCACTTTTTTATTTTTGATTTATCTCTAGGAAATAATAAGAAAATAAAATGTCATAAGTATTTCTTTAGTAAAACTGACAGTACCTATTAAAAAGGCAAAATAATTAAATCTACCTGTCAGTATAGGTCCCATCAAAATAGGCCCACCAGTTGGAACAAACAGACAGGCGGTAAAATATTTTAGTATGTAGGCTGCCTGCCCTACCGCTTACAGTCAACTATTTTGGTTTTTTTAATAGTGGTTACAGATATTATCAAAAAAAGTTTTAAATATCATTAAAAAGAAACTTGTTTTGCCAACGTTACTTACGTGACAGCCGCGCATAGACACACATACAGGGATCATCGTATCGTGTCTGTCACGCCTGTTTTGTATTATCTGTCTTGCTCTCACAAAAATGGCGAAAGGCGAAGTAAACAATTACAAAATAAATTTTCAAATATACTTTTAGCTGTACAAGTACATACGAGTGGAATGTAATCCCGTGTGTCTTATTTTTCTTTCACGAGTGATTAAAACACCTATGAAAAGCACAAGAAGGCATTTCAGTCAATATTTCAACGTGTTTAGATTTTTTTGTGTGGCGTAACGAGGTGTGTTCAAGACGAGGTTCACGCGGTAACTAAAGTATAAGTGAGTGACTGGACTCAGTTGAGTAGGACCAGGCGTTGTAGTAAGTCACATATCTTCTCCTTTAGAATATCATTGGTTGCCATACAAAAATTTTAATGTTAGTTCACCAAAACGCCACGACTCTTCTCTTATTGAAAATACTCTACTTTTATTACTCGTAGTTATTAGCCCATCCTGCCCTACCACCTGCACGATGGGGCAACTGATGACCTGCTCCGACGCTGCCATGAACGTGGCGGCGTACTGCTCAAAATGGTTATAGTCTTGAGATATCGACACGAAAGAAGAAGAAGAAGTTGTAGTTTTAAATTAGTGGTTCGCCCAGTACAAAGATCTCTAAAAAAACTCCCAAAAAAATAAAGGCGATTTGCGCAGCTATGCGTAAACGTATTTGGCTAAATATGATTTGAGGTAGTGATTCCTAAAAGGTGGTCCGCGGAACCCTGGGGTTCCGTGGATGGGTCACAGGGGTTTCGCGGTCTGTCCGAGAGTTAAAGTTAAATTGTACTTAAAGATGAATACCCGGCAATCGTTGAGGAAGCTGTCCTGTTCCTGATTCAGTTTGTGAAGACTTACCGATGCGAGATTGGTTTCCGTTCAATTGTCAGACATAAAGCCCAATTTTACGGCTACCTATTATAAGAAATAATGTGAAAAAATATCATTCTTCACAATAAATTATTACCTAGGTACATTGTATTTCTTTGTTACAACAAATTATTTGCAATATTTATAATAATTATTTTTAATTATTAAGAGAATATAAATACTACGTCGACGTACGTAGATGAGTACCTGTCTGTAATTAAAAATCCTGGCTAGTGCTCTGGAGTCAGAGCCTGTTTTACAGGCTACCTATCCCTAACAGACAGTCTAGTGCCCGAGGGCCAATCGGAATTTCAACTTCCGTTAAGATACGATTCGCTAAGAGATACCGATAATAGCTTTCGGAAACGCAAACTAAACTATCTCCAGGGCAGCTTTTAAAGCTTTTTGTCTGAAACTTGAAATTTTATTTATTTTTGTTTGCATTTTTCCTAAATGAAATATAATCGCGAATCAATAGCGTCATGTCATGGAAACTTACTGAAAAGTTCTGTCATATTCAGAGTTCAACGTAGAATTTAACCCAGTCATAGCCCAATAGGATCTAACACTACCTACGCGTTTATTCACTGTCACTTAGTTATACCCATTTCTTCCTTCCCTTCCCGTAGCGTTTACGAGGAGAAACATTTGCTCGTCTAATAATACGATGTTTGTTACTTGGGAAATTGATGACAATGGACGTCAATGGACGTGGAGTCAAGAGAGTTAATGACTTATTTAAAGGAAAGCTCCTTTAAATAAGTTATTAACTCTCTTGACTGGCTTTGAGGGTCACAATTAGAAAACTACAAAAAAATCACTGTTTGGATCATGGAATGTTTACATAATTTAGGTGTTATAATGGGCTATTTCAATTATGTATCTTTTCTTAGAATATTTTTATTTAAAAGTTTTTATCCGACCTACCTACTTACATATTTAAAATTAAATAGTCTAAATAGACCACAGATACCATATTGTATAGTTGTAGTTGTATCTTGGTTCCAAATCATCATCTTTTTATTAACCAAAAACAAACAAACGTCGTTTGCAACAACTTTCGCAGTCAAGTAGGGAACCCGTATAAGCTGTTACAAAACCATTTGCAAGATTCAGTTTTGTTAGGAAAAAAACACTTTTTTGCAAGGTGAAAAATTGTTTACGGCAATCGCAACATGAAAGCAATGCACCAAGCGCACATAAAAAAATGGGGTGAGTGAGTGAGACTGTGTTATGGACACGGCCGTATATTATACGTGAATACGTGTACGTAACAAGTAATATTTTCTATATAAAATAGGTAGGTACGCTATTTTAATTATTTTATTAACATGTTTGAACACTAAGAAGTCCTTCGGGTCATACTAAATGGATATTTCGAAACGCACCAAAATGACCTCAAAATGGCGGCGCTTCCTCCTCCACCGCGCGCGATGCGTCACAGGCCTCACTTAAGGTAAGACCACATTAGAGTGGCGCTGCGCAGCGTAGCGCTGCACGTCACTTCATGTCACCTATCGCACTACAGGTTTAAGAGCGGCACAGCACTGCACGTCACTTCACGTCACCTTTTTAGGGTTCCATTGTCAAATGTCAAAAACGGAACCCTTATGGATTCGTCATGTCTGTCTGTCTGTCTGTCCGTCCGTATGTCACAGCCACTTTTTGCCGAAACTATAAGAACTATACTGTTGAAACTTGGTAAGTAGACGTATTCTGTGAACCGCATTAAGATTTCTACACAAAATTAGAAAAAAACAATACATTTTGGGGGTTCTCCATACTTAGAACTGAAACTCAAAAATTTTTTTATCGTCAAATCCATACGTGTGTTGTATCTATGGATCTTCAAAAATTATATTGAGGTATCTAATATCATTTTTTTCTAAACCGAATAGTTTGCACGAGAGACACTTCCAAAATGGAAAAATGTGTGTATTGTGTGTGTGTGTGTGTGTGTGAGTGTGTGTGTGTGTGAGTGTGTGTCCTGTAACTTTTAAAATAAGCGAATGATAAAAGTAAAAAAATATATGATGTACATTACAATGCAAACTTCCACCGAAAATTGGTTTGAACGAGATCTAGTAAGTAGTTTTTTTTAATACGTCATAAATTGTAAACTGCAATTTACCTTTCATTCAATCAACTCAAATATAAAAAGTTACAACGAACTACAAGAACTTTTATATTATGTTACTTGCTGCTACGTAACCCTTCATGGGCGAGTCTAACTCGCACTTGGCCGCTTTTTATTTGCCTCTCCACCGAGCGCAGTACGCAGACTGACGCGACGCGCCGCTTGCTATGTCGCATTGAGCGTCGCTGCACCGCGCAGCGCGGGCGGCGCATCGCTGCACATCACAATATTCTTTTGGAGGCAACTATGCTGCGACGCGCAGCCACGCCTGCTGCAGCGCCGCTCTAGTGCGACACGCGCCATTTAAAATCATTAAAACAATATTTTGACGCTTTGTGACGCGGCGTGCAGCACCGCGCAGTGCCGCTCTAATGCGGTCTTACCTTTAGCGTAACGACACTTCTTTCCGCGAGTTTGGAATGTGTTGCATGCTTATCCAGTACTGCATGCAACACATTCCAAACTATTTATTTTAATCATTATTACCTATACTCGTATATACTTACGGGATTTATCATGTACCGTTTTATCGGTGTTTCGACCGACCGTGTTTCGGATGTGTTTCGCCAGAGAGAATGTAATCACTATATAGAGTTTCGCCTCGCACTACGCGCCACAGCCCTCCGCGCGCGACTAGAGGGCTGGCTGCGGCGCGTAGTGCGAGGCGAGACTTGGTTCAGAGCGGATTGCACTCACCCTGATGAAGGCTCACGAATTGAACCGAAACTCCGATAAAACGGTACGTGATAAATCCCGTATTTATAATAATGACTGAAATAAATCACGAAAGTTTTCTATTTATTTGAACTTTTATCTCAAACAACATTTTAAATATTATTAAGGCCTAATACATTATATAAAAGATTTAATGAGAAAACTATATTCGGTATACAGATTTTTTATAAAATCGTTTGAATAATGTATGTAAACAACTTATAAGTACCTACATACCTAAATATCTGTTGTAATTTCTACCCTTACCATTTATTTGAAAATCTACCGTTTTCGTCTTCTACTGATTCTCTTCTTAGTCGTAGCATTCTTGGCAGAGTGGTCGTGGTGGTTATGTCAGGATTGTGGCGCGCTTATCTACCCTTCGCCACTCTTCTCGCACCGCTGCTCTTCTGGTACACTCGTTCAAAGGAACATCTGATACGGCCCCTTTAATTTGTCTTTTTGATATCATTTTACTAATGAAAAATATATTTACTGCTTTACATACCAAGTATAATAATAATATTAAAATAATAAATCATCCACGCAAAATGAAAAAAAAAAAGCTGCTGCCATTTTGTCAAAGATTAGGAATCAGAATCATCTAACTAAACTAAAATTGACATCTTGTAATTTAATCATACTTTATGCAATAATATTTAATTTAATATTCATTTCATTTCAGAAAATTCTCCAGCAAACTGCCAAAAACAACTGTCCGACTACTTTGATAGGTCAGCCCTATTCGGGGGTGTGGGTTAAACCTGTTGCTGGTTGGCACTAAGCCCACAATACAAAATATTGTCGGACGTACTTAGTAGCCACTAATTGGTGATGATTCCTGGATGCCTTACTGAAATTTATTAGTAGCAGATACGTTAAGGGACAAACATGTGAAATGACGTGTACATGTGTCACATGGTGCCTTATTCATACCATTGTTAGATTAGATATATCAGGGTTTGATAAAATTCAAAGGGAGTGTTAGGGATTTATTGATACCAGACCTGTAAAAAGGCATGGCACAAATTATTGTAAACGGCTTGAAGGGAAATCACATGACATGCCTGTCAAAACATCGTAGTCTATGCCTATATTATATTGTCTGTGGATCTGTGGAGGGAGGAGAGGAAGTAGTGAGTGTCAAAAATCAGAGGAATGTCAAAATCGACGAAAACAGCAACAATTTCGGCTGCGTCTAACGAATTTTTTGATAAATCTTTTTATTTATCTTTAGTTTTAGAGGCGTTAATGTGAATTTGCACAAAAATAAATTTAATATGACTGAAGAAAATATAACTGTGAGTGACAACTCTGATATAGAGGATGGCGGAAACCCAGAACTTCGCGGATATCTGAGTAAATGGACAAACTACATTCACGGTTGGCAGGACAGGTTTATTGTTTTGAAGGATTCCACTTTATCGTACTACAAGAGTGAGCTGGAGAGTAATCTTGGATGCCGCGGTGCCTTATGTCTAAAAAAAGCTAAAGTCAAGGTAATTCTGAATTCAAACTAACAACAATGCCCAAGGAAAATTAATATGCCCTTGTAGTGGCCTGTTTTTGTCGAGATAATTTATTAGCCTATCGTGCGATATTTACGTAATAAAGAAACGAGCTAACAATTGTAATGAATCTTGTTTTATTGCTAACGTACTTTTATATGGATTGATGTTTCTATTACAGCCCCACGAGTTTGATGATTGTCGGTTTGATGTTTCCGTCAATGACTGTGTTTGGTATTTGAGAGCTTCAAACAGGGAAGAGAAACAACAGTGGATTGATGTTCTGGAGTCATTCAAAGTAAGTATTAACTCCTAATCCCTTTACTTCTGTAGACTTGATATTGAGTCTATAACAATTTGGAATCTATGTTTTATTTCCCAGAATTCAACTAGTTAATATTAGTATCTAGATTAAAAAAAACTCAGATTTAGAAGAAATTACTTATTATATTTTTTTCAGTAGTTGATAATATGATAAGTGGGATGTGATTGTAGTCAATATTTTAAATTTAGGTATCTGTATTTCTCATAAGAACTTTACATATAAATAATAGAAATAAATATTGCTGGACAATTCACACAGCGCTATCTAGCCCCAAACTAAGCAGAATTTGTACGGGAAGCAGAGAACTGGTAGAATACTTATATATGTTTTTTTTGTTAATACATACTTATAATATATGGAAAAAACATCCAGACTTGGAACAAATATAAGTAGATCATGCAAACATTTGTTCCGTGGTGGGAATCGAACCTCCTACCTCCTGCATCTCAGCCGGCTATTTGCCCACTGTGCCACGGAGGTCATCAAATAATTCACAGGAAGTGTTTTTTTTATTAAGATGTTTTTTTCCCCTGGGCTGTACATTCTACTTGCTCCAACTAATAGCTCGACAAACAAGAACCAAAGTACAAATACAATTTAAAAAAATAAAAATACTTAAATACAAGATAAATTATGCAAAATTCTATAATTTTCATCAACAATTGCATGAACAGCACATTCTAGTTAGCTGTTTCTTGTTACATTAGAATACTAATTAACTACTCAATTATCTTCAGTTAAGTCAGTTTTAAATACTGAAGGAAGTCAAGGCATTTGAATTGTTTAATTTGCTAAAACATGCCTCTTTATGATTCACTAGTAATTCTGGTATCAGCTTACAAAGGCTTATGATTACTGCATAGTATCACTTGAAACATGAGTCATAGTGATAATAACTGTCATATAGACTATTAGACAGAATATTAAATACTTGTAGAGTGGAAATGAGGAATACTAGCAGGATATTGTAAAATAATTTACATAAGAATTTCAAAGTTATTTAGGTAACCTTCATTTTTTTATGTCACAGTGTCTAGGTACATTCATGCTTGATGAGCAAGTATCCTTGATGTTTTGTGAGCATTACGGTTCAACTTCAACATTATGTCTCAATGGTTTATTTTCAATCTCGCTTGATTGGATACAAAAACTTCTAGCATGTTACTATTTGTTACTATTACATAACATACTAGATGACCCGCCCATGGCTTCGCATGCACTATCACACTAATATTATAAATGCGAAAGTTTGGATGTTTGTTTGTTACTCAATCACGCCGTAACGGCTGAACCGATTTCGATGAAATTTGGTGTATACGTAGATTATAACCTGGATCACCACATAGGCTACCATTTATCCTATAAATCAGTTCCCATGGGATGTCCAAAGTTTATATATGTATTTTGCATCCCAGAACATCGCGGGCGAAGCCGCTGGCAACAATTAGTTTGTCAATAAACATTACCCTTCTTCTGCGCAGTCAGGTAAAACGTAGCCTATGCCTCAATCTTAGTCATAATCTATTTAATATACCAAATTTCGAAATCGGTCTACCCGTTTGGTTTTGAAAACGCCAACAAACTGACAGAGAGACAGACAGACAGAGTTACTTTCGAATTTACAGGGATATGGTTACGGGGTGAATTATTAAACAGTCGAAAATTTTGTAGGAACTGCTATGCCTGCTATCTAGAACAATAATCTGTGTTTATATGAGAAAGAGAGGGAGAGAGAGAAGATGAGAGTGGCTCCGGATTGTGTTGGATGGTACAAACTAAGAGAAGCCTATACTCAGCAGTGGGTGATGATGACTATGATATAATCATATTGGATAATATTGAAGTTGTAAAATAAGAAATTTTGGCATAATATCAAATTCAGGAATTAACCAGCCACGACGCAATATGTACTTGTTTACAGGCGATGGTACCACTTAACATCTGGTGGGCCATATGTTTATTCCATCTCCAGGTAGTAAAAAAAGGTATAATAAATAATTATAAATTAAATATTGCTGGACATTTCACACAGCCCTATCTAGCCCCAAACTAAGCAGAGCTATGGGAACCAGATAACTGATAGAATACTTATATACATTTTTTGTTTGTAAATACATACTTATAATAATAGAGAAACAACCAGACCCGGAACAAATATATGTAGATAATGCGACATTTGTTCCGCGGCGGGAATCGAACCCGCTACCTCCTGCGTCTCAGCCGGCTATTCGCCCACTGCACCACGGAGGTCGTCAAATTGTAGGTATACTTGGTATAATAGGAGCTTTTTAAGCTTTAAAAATGTTTTGTTGTGTTCCTCATGGAGCTTATAATACCAAGTTATACGTCCCCCTAATCCCCATTGACAGAAGGACTACTATTATACCTATATCAGATATATAAACATTTATACTTTACAGGTTGAATCAGGATACGGAACATGTTCAGACAGCAGCTCGAATGGAGGTGGCCTCAGGAGACATGGCTCTGTCACCTCACTGCAGTCAACTGGATCTCATGGTGATTATTAAAAACTTCAGAATTAAGACGATACATAAATTTAATTTCGGAATTTAATTTGGGCGGAGCATATAAAAGTGCAAAAAGTGACAGTGCTATTTACTTACTTAGGTGAAGAACGAGATAAACGTGTATCATAGTCGCGCCGCATTGTCGCACGACTAAATCACGTAAGCGACATAAGCAATAAAATCTCGAATTGCATGAGCACCAACAACTAAAATAATGCTTTTCCATTAATTTAGGTGCCATAGTTATCTACATAACTTATGTAAAAAAATACTTTAAATTTTTTCTAGAGTGATAATGAACGATATTAGTATTTTAGAAGAGCCGATTTTGTCAAATAATTGTATCGAGAAAAGTTTCACCTATTGCGTTTCTGACTTTCATTTATGTAGTTTAAATCCTCAAGTAAATATTGCTTAAGGGGACACCGGAGGGACAATCGCCCATACAACACGTACTACCAAGATAATTTCTAACTGGAGCATATTTCTACCTTAATAAGGTATTATTTTAATTTGAATAGTATTTATCTAGGTTCCCAACCATACTCGTATATTAGATCAAAATATGTACTTACCTAAAATGAAATAGAAGCGTATCGCATTCTGAATGTTTTTACGTCATAAAAGACCTGTTCTCAACCTAATTGTTTCGTATTAAAAACAACAACATCTTACGTATCCTAGTCATGGGAACATAGATTATATCGTCTAGTTACAGATCAACAACACAATGAGAAAAACACAACAAGTTTTCAGTCATAATTTTTGGTATTACGGAACACGGTCAAAATCTAATCAAATTTAGAATCGTTCTATTGCTATCACTGTCGCTCTGCGTGGCTAAACTTCGTCACTAAACAGGGATAGCGATATTCAGGCCGAAGTTTTTGACGCGGCCAAATTGAAGTTGCGCTCAGGGTTCGCCGGCGCGTTAAATATGAATTCAGTACTATTTTTCGTTATTGAATACGACAGTTACCTAGCGGCTAAGTTTTTTTTCATATCGTCTTAATAAGCTCAAATTTGGCATGATGTTTTAGTGACGACGCGCGACGCCTAGTAAATTCAGTAATAAAAACAAAAACACTAGTTCCAATTTTTGGTTTTTAAAGCGTCCGTCGGCAATGTGCGAGTGATACCTGGTGTTACAAATTGTCCATAGGATATTTATGGTAACCGCTTACCATCAGATGGCAGTACGCTTGTTTGCTACTATCACACTAATATTATAAATGTGAAAGGTTGGATGTTTGTTTATTCTGTTTGTTATTTAACGGCTGAACCGATTTCGATGAAATTTGGTGTGTTGATAGATTGAGAGACCTGGAACATAGGCTACTTTTTATTGACAAACGACGCGTGCGAAGCCGCTGGCTGGAGCTGGTAGTGGTATTAAATAAAAAATAACTTTATGTAGGAACCAAATAGTACCAATTGGGTACATAAAAGGTAACAAGATATTCAATTTCCAGCGTTTAGCTAGCGCCCTCTAATTGTAATTCTAGGGTGGTGGAATATGATCGTCTCTGGTACCGCATGAAATGTATTGTGCATTCAGGGCCGGATTATCCATAAGGCAGATTAGGCAACTGCCTAGGGGCCCGCACTGTCTAGGGGCCCACGGGGGCCTAGTCGATACGGGCCAAGCACCAAGAAAAAAAAACATTTCATTCGTGACATTCCCCATTATTTACATAATGATTTTACTAACTGTAAAAAGTGGTACAATCAACTTTCCCGAATGTAATAATAGCATTGCAAATATAGAAGTCCGATGATATCAAACGCCACAGATTACCGAAATTTTTCGAAATTAAAATGAATATAAAACTGTCTTCGTTCTACAATATCACAGAACCGTTTAAATTCATTGTCGATAATGGCGATTGAAAATTATGTGTTGGAAAAGGTCAACTTCCAAGATGTTTTAAACGATTTGTATTTAAAAAAGTTAGAAGAGTTGCTATTTAAACTTATTGTATCTACTTCACAAAAATATTTTCTTTCGTTATACAATATATTATATTGCATTTAACACGATCATATTTAAAATAACCAAGTCGCGTCTCATTTCTCTTTCTTACTTCATCATGAGACCTGGATCATCGCTTATCTATAACTATTAATCTATTCAATGAAAGCAAAAGACAGGAGTCGATCTGATCGACTTGACTTTTGTTATAGAAAAAATATAGTTTAAAAAGTACTTAAAAAAGGGTAAAGGAAAGAGGCCCCGAGAATTGTATTGCCTAGCTAGGGCTCAGAGTACTAGCGCCCTCTGCTAACAACTTTCTTTAATAGTATTTTATTTTATAGTGTTATCTGAACACTTACGGATAATTCTAAGATTATTAAAACCATCTCAAAAACTTTCAAGCCCAAACTTAGCTTTGAGTAGTTTTCTGAATCATCTCACTAATTTGGACCCTGACGTGACAAGAGCCTGTAGCACAATTAGTAGTGCATCATCGTATCAAGAGGAAGGTTGCGTCTAGGCTTTAAAGTTTTTGAGATGGTTTTAAAAAATTTAGAATTTTCTTTTAAACTAACGTAAATTGTGTTATTTCAGGGCGTACAGCACGAAGACTTACAGAGTCTATCGCGGAATTGGACACGTACGGCGAGCTACTGTCGAAACAGGCGGTACAACTGCAGCAGTACTTTGAGAAATGCGTCGCGACCTTCCCTCCAATCGACGATAACGTAGAAGTGATCGACGCCGTCACTGTTGTTGATGGCAGGATTGGTACGTATAACCACTTAAGTATTATTTTACTAGTGGTTTGCCCCGAACTGAGATCTCGCGAGTCTCCCAAAAGACAAAAGAAAATATTCTTAGGGCGACTCCCGCAACGATGCCTAAACGTATTTAGTGGCTAAATATGATTTAACGAGTAGTCAAATCAAACAAATACGTAAAATTTAAACATTTTTAGTCGCTAAATACGTTTAGGGATCGTTGTGCAAGCCGGCCTTAATCTTTGAGTAATAAAATAGTGCAACAACCAAATAACTTTACCTAGAGTTTCATTCAAATTTCAGGTAACGGGAGTTCATGTAAATTGGTTTTTCTTTTTTGGGGTACAAATTGTAGTTATTTTGGATTTCAGACTTTTGCCTATATTTGTGTTACTAAAGCTACACGCATACCAAATTTCAGCACTGTGGGGTCACTGGTGTACCCTGTGAATTTTGTCAAAGTTCAGTTTTTATTATGACTAATAACTCAAAAACTATAAAGAGTTTACGAAAAATAATAACGGAGTCTAAATGTACTAATGAATACTTTTCATTTGACGTCCCATTTGACCAGTTAGTCTCATTTTCATTATTTTTTACCCCTCTTGAACCCCAATATCTCAACAACCCCCCATCATTTTTAGCTCATTTAGTCACACCAAAATTGTGCCATCACTACCTACCTATCTATTAAATTTCACGATGATCGGATCAACGCTTCAAAAGTTATCCTCGGACAAACATACATACATACAACGCCGATTTGCCCAAGTTGATTTAGGGATCTCGCTTCGCTCTATCAATTATGTGGAATGCAATCGTATATGCATGCATAGAACTCTGCGAAAGGGCTCGCCCGGGGAAGTACTACAATACTTATTTTATACAAGCAGCATTGCTGTGTTTCGGTTTGAAGGGTGCCCGTGAAATGATAGGCACATGAGGCTTTACACCTGCGTGCCTCAAGTTGATGTCAATGCTTTTGTTACAATATAGGCGATGGTTTCCACTTGGTGGGCATCCGGTGGGCCATTTGCTTGTTACAGCATCATGATATTTAAAAAAAAATGATTCTGTAAAGTCGGTTTACGGACGATAATTTTACGTGATATCGAGAGAGATAGATGTGTCACAAGCCGAACGCTTAGGCCGATCGTGCCTCTCTATCGCTTGTTCCGCGCTCTCGCTTGCACGCTCGGCTCAGGCGGAACGTGACAATGAGTCATGCTTTGTCGTGCGTGCAGCCGGCGTTCATCGATTTATAAGACGTTATCACGTCAAAAAACAATAAATTATATTTATTATTCACTACTTACTCGGTCGTACTTAGTGACTACTCATCAGACTGCGTACCCAAGTCGGCCGCTGCAGGTGTCATCATCATCAGCCCACATTAGTCCACTGCTGGACATAGGCCTCTCCCAATACGCGCCACTGAGCCCGGTCTTCGGCTCTTCTCATCCAATTTTTGTCCGCCACCTTCCTTATGTCATCGCTCCACCTAGCCGGGGGACGCCCCACACTATGTTTTCCGACGGTTGTCGGTTCTCCGGCATATATGGCCAGTCCACTGCCACTTCAGTTTGCTAATCCGTTGAGCTATGTACTTTGGTAACTTTGGTTCGCTGCAGGTGTAATCTTAGTAAATGGGATATTATAGACAAATCGGCGACGCAATGCCAATGTGGTGCCCAGCTCCAGACAATGGCACACGTCCTTGCATGCTCATCCTGCCCTACCACCTGCACGATGGGGCAATTGATGACCTGCTCCGACGCTGCCATGAACGTGGCGGTGTACTGCTCAAAATGGCTATAATCTTGAGATATCGACACGAAAGAAGAAGAAGAAGTGACTACTAAGTACTACCGAGTAAAATTGGTCACATTTGTGTCTGACATCGTCGATTATAATAAAAAATTATGATTTTGACTATTTCCGGTACCAAAGTTCGTTACACAACTCCAAATCCTGCACGTGAACACACACAGTTCTAATCATAGGGTTTGGGAATAAAATATTCACAATATTACTAGATAGAAATAGAAATATATTTATTATGACCTTAAGGGTCTGTTCACACAGACCGGCTCGGAGAGGAGAGCAGATTCTTATCACGTTGAAAACAGAGGTTTTAGTATTTGTAGTAAGGTTTATTTTTGCATGTGCACTGCTTTTGTCATTAAGAATGCTTGAACGCGCTTGGTGTGAAATAATAAGAGGAGCTGACCGGCTCCGATGCGTACTTTTTCTCGTTCGCGCAGCCGTTCGGTGCGCATCCGCTTTCAGATCGCTTCCAGCCGGTCTATGTGAAATAGTTGGCGGCTCCGTTCCGACCAACTCCAAGTGTATACGATCCGGTCTGTGTGAACGGACCTTAAAAGTTACATAGATAAGTTGTCTCCCTGTTTCCCAGAAAAGCGTAAGCTGTGGCCTGGGAAACAGTTCTCTCCTGAAGGACATGATATGAATATTACAGTCTACTAGTACATGAAAACGAAATAACAAACAATTAAAGAAATGTGATGTCGGATATAATATCAAGTTAATAATATACATTGAGTATTTAACGTACCTCGTAAATATATATGTTGACATGTTTTACGTTGAGACTGTATTAATAAGTAGGTTTAGGCCTTGAATTAGTATGGACAGCTGTTCATTTACACAGACACATATACTGCTATAAATATATAGTAAGTAATACTATAGGTTCTATGACTATATATATATGTACTTACTGTGCGTGGTCAGGTGAGGCCATTCGTTAATGTCGCCCTCCTTTTAATGAACCTAGTTTATTATTATATCTATCTAAAATAATTTAAATGATTTTCGGAGCGTTTGTGGCGTAGATTGTTTATTGCGGTCACGCACCTAAGTAGAGGCCGCGTGAAACCTTGCTCTCTACCTATAGCAGATCAGCCCTAGACCGCCATAGGAAAGTTTATCTACGGAAGAATAGAGTTTAATAACATTTTAGCGTAGACAGTGGACCGTAAAGGGCGCTGGCAAGACAAGACAACAGATTGGCAGGAGGTAGCGGGTTCGATTCCCGCCACGGAACAAATGTTTGCATGATCTACAGATATTTGTTCCGTGTCTGGGTGTTTTTCTAGATATTATAAGTATGTATTTACAAGAAAAAAAAGTATTTAAGTATTCTATTAGTTATCTGGTTCCCATAGTATAAGCTCTGCTTAGTTTGGGGCTAGATAGCGCTGTGTGAAATGTCCAGCAATATTTATTTATTTATTTATTGACGCTCGACGCCTGCTGCAAATACCTTTGGCAGCACACCGTAGAGTGGCCATAAACGTTGTAACGGTCGCACGGTCGTTGATTCGATCGTCGTTAGTGGTCGCCGCTATAGCATGCAGCGGCCACACCTTAGGAACCTAGGCTGGTAGAGGGGGGCTCGAGTGCCGAAACACTTTGTTGTAGCAACGGCGTGTTTCGGCCCTCGAGTCGGCACGGTCACTCCCCGTGCTAGTGCTCGTTGCTTCGGCGTCAACGCAATCCACCTCAAGTGGCGAGGCAACCAGGCAACTGTAGAAGGCCTGAAGGTAGCGATAGGAGTTTTTATCGTTGCCAGATACTGCGTCCTGTTCCCTTCCAGTCGTAGCGGTTCTCCGTTCCACTGGGTCAAGGGGAGTAAGGAGGAGAGGGTGCATCTGTGTACGGCGCGCACACTTATGCAACTTAATATATCCTGCGCATCTGACTTGGCTTTGTCATTCCGAGTTTAAAAAAGTCCTGGGCTTGGTCTAATACCTGGACACGGGTGGCCTAAGGAGAGGAGAGTGGTCGCTCTAGCACTGCATCGGGGTGACAGTGTGGTTCGGCAGCACTCTTTGAGACAAAGCAGCTTTATTTAGAGAGGCACTGCTTTCCTCGCTCAGCCGGGGAGGGGGCTAGAAAAGGTGCCCCAAACAAACGCTCATTCCTCGCAATAAGAATAAATCTAAAAACATGCAGATGAATATGACTTTTGGTGCGTGGAATGTACGTACTCTTTTAGACCGACCCAACAACCTCTGCCCAGAACGTAAAACCGCCATTGTGGCTCGCGAGCTCAAACGCTATGACGTCGACATAGCCGCTCTCAGCGAAACACATCTAGCTGACGAAGGTGAGCTTGTTGAACGTGGTGGTGGGTACACTTTCTTCTGGAAAGGCACACCAGCTTCTGAGCCTAGACGGTCAGGAGTAGGCTTTGCTATTAAAACTACTTTAGCCTCTAAGTTGGAAGAACATCCAGTTGCTATCTCTGATCGTGTCATGTCCTTACGTTTCCATCTTCGAAACAATAAGTACTTAAATGTTATCAGCGTATATTCGCCAACACTCGACAAAAGTGATGACGTCAAGGACAAATTTTATGAGGAAGTGTCAGAAGTGCTGACTAAAATCCGGCGCTGTGAGAAAGTTTTGCTTCTTGGCGACTTTAATGCTCGCGTCGGACGTGATTTTGAAGCTTGGCCTCGGGTGATAGGGCGACATGGCATTGGTAACATGAACAGTAATGGGCAACTGTTACTAAGCCTCTGTTCCCAATTTCATCTGGGTATTACCAATACCATGTTTAGACTCCCAAATAAATACAAAACTACCTGGATGCACCCAAGGTCCAAGCATTGGCATCTTATTGATTATGCTATAGTCCGTCAACGGGATATAGCGGATGTCAAAGTAACGAGAGTAATGAGGGGCGCAAACTGTTGGTCGGATCACCGACTTGTTGTTACAAAACTATTTTTGCGTCTTAGCCCTTGCCGTAGACCTCGCAGGGCTAAGCCTAACTGTCTTCATCTGAAAAAGCTAGAGTCTGCTGAAATATTGGCAAATTACAGGGAAGCTGTCAATACCTTTACAGCAGGCATACACCCCGAAGATGAACAGTTAGACGAGGGCTGGAAACTGTTAACTACAAATACCATCAATGCGGCTACTGAGATCTTAGGCCAAAAACCTCGTGTCTGTGAAGACTGGTTTGACGAAAATGATAATACATTGACAGTCGCCCTAGAAAAACACCGCCAGCTCCTTCGAAAGGGAAATCAGACAACTGCTTCTGAAAAAATAAAGGAGAGTACGAGCCAAATAAGGAGACTAACTCGAAACGCAAAAGATGAGTGGTGGCTGAACAAGGTTCGCTATATTCAGTGGCTTGCTGATTCGAATAGACTCGGCGATTTCTTTAACGAGATTAAAAAGTTAGTAGGAAGTCCACATCGAGTAAACGTACCACTGAAATCACTTTCAGGTACCCTCCTGGTAAGCAAAGGAGAAGTTCTTACTCGCTGGGCAGAACACTATAACAGCTTACTCAATGTGGATCGTTCTGCTGACATAAACTATTTAGCATCACTTCCTGCCTT